>BQNB010099532.1:2971-24904 GCA_026074375.1 Tanacetum coccineum | reverse complement strand
CTCGGTATCATTGATTGTTGGTTTTTACACTTCTTTATATATTTTATATTATATTATATATTATATATATTTACGGTGTGAATCTGGCACGATCAGGTAACATCTTTTTGTTTGCTCAAAACCTCTTTCCCCTTCTGTAACACCTGTTGGGGTGATTCTCTTTTTGCAAGTTTTATCAAATTCTGTAAAAAGTTATGTGATAAAGTATAAAATACACATATCCATTTATACCTAAATTAACCAATTAAACCCAAAACAGACCAAAAATGGCAAAAATATGCTTGTATTTGTGTTTTGTGTATGCAGGTACGGATAAATCAAAAATCATAAGAAAACAGTCAAAAAACAAGCAAGCACGGACACGAGAATCAAGAAGAGTACAAAGAAGCCAAGCCTCAGCCAAAGCCTTAGCCAATTTTCTTCTACAAGGGCCATTCTTGCAATTTCCAAAAGTTATTTATAACTTGAAAGAGAGAAAAAAAAAAGACAAGGACCAAATGTGTAAACTTCTCAAACTCCAACAGTTTTAACTGTCGAAGAAGGAGCAAATTAGAGGGTGCGTTGGTAAATTCAAGGGAGAGCAAGCACAAATGAAGGGTCAAATTAGTCTAATCAAGGGGATACTTATCCTAGCTCAAGCTCAATGCCACGTAATCAAAGAAAGAAGCACAAATTGTGATGGGTTTTTGTGCTAATTTACTCACAAAACTAACACAAACGTCACATCAAGAGAATGACACGCTGGCAATCCTCAGGTGTCCACATCTTGATCCAACGTCCTACAATTGATGATCAAATGATTGAAGAAATGAATGGCAGAGATTAAAAGTTTGGTGAGCAAGGCTAGAGGTCCTAGAAGCTTCAGCTGGGCACTATAAAAAGACCTCACTTCTCACACACACCAGCATCTAGTCTTTTCTTTTTATCTAGTTTTTAGTAATTTTGTCTAGCTTAAATTCGTGTTTTTATTTTATGTAATTTTCCTTTTTCAAGTAATGTAATCAGCTTCTTTAATTAATGAAATTCAGTTTTTAGTGTTTTAAATCTCATTTTATAAGCTTTCTTCTTAAGTCATAAGCTCTCTTAATAAGCCAAAATTATCTCAATAAGCTCATATTAAGCTCTTTCAGTCTATAAGCTGAAATAGAGCTGTTTGAATTCGATATTAATCTTATCTAAACCTTAAATCAGTTAAATCTATTATGGATCTTATTGTATTGAGCTTTTGGAAGGGGATCTTACCTTGGAAGAGATCCCAAGGACTTATACTCTAGCTTATTCATAAGCTAGAGAGCTTGTAGCTGCCTTTATTGGTTCCTTTTGTTTAGCTAAAGGATCAAGTAAGTTTCTCTTTTCACTCTTCTCTAAATTCAGTTTAAATTGCTTAGTTTTAGTTTAATATTGCTTATTTGCTTATTCTCTTGCTTATTAGTGTTTAAATGTCTCTTCTAGTACTTATTAGTTATGTGTCTTCATCTGTTTTTGCTTAAGTAGTTATAGATCTTTAGTTATTAAATTCTGTCATAAAAACTCATAAAATCCAAAAATATTAGTTTAAATAGTTTAGATCTTAGATTAAAGCTTATTCAGTTGTTTAATCATGATTATTAAGTTTGTTTTAAGCTAGTTTTTATCTGGTATTTAGCACTTGTTCATTAGATTTCTCTTAAAAAGCTTTTCTCAATTCTGTCATAATGGTTAAGTAGTGTTTGGTTTAGTACACCCTTGATTTTACACTAGCAGTACTAACCAAAGTTAGTACTGCTGAATCTTTGCACTACCAGTACTAACCTCAGTTAGTACTGTTAGCTTTAATCTCAGTAGAATTAAGTTTAGTTTTAGCTTATTTAGTTTTAGTTTTCATTTTCTAGCTTATTTCATTGCTTATTTAGTTTTCAAAAGTCAAAATTGCACCAGCAGTACTTTCAAGTGAAAGTACTGCTGAACTTTTTACACTAGCAGTACTAACTTCAGTTAGTACTGCTGTGTTCTTAGCTTAATTTAGATAGGTTATTTTAGGATTTAGCTTATCAAATTTAGTCGAATTTAAGTTTTCATATAGCTTAATACAGTTTAAGTCTTAGTTTGCAATTTCTAGCTTATTTTCTTAGTTTAATTTAGCTGTCAAAAGTAATAAAAAGTCTGAAAATTCCAAAAACAGTAGGAACTTAAGTAGAGTCTAAACTTGTTTAATTTGCTTATAAGTTTAGATTTTATAGCTTATTTTGATGGATAATAAGTAGGTTAATAAGTCCTTTAAGTTTCAGAGTCTAGTTTAGCTTATTAAAGTTTTTAGCTTAATTGGATTTTGAGTTACTTTGCTTATTTCCTGAGTTTGCTTAGTTCTTGATCAATTTCAGTAGCATAATAGTATTCTAAGCTTAGTTTTCTTTGCATTATTAGATTAAGCACATCATTAGCTTTCTAAATCACTTTTCCTTTTTAAATTTAAGCTTTATTTGAGCTCACAATTGCTGTTTTAGTAAACAACTCTACCAAACACCTAGTTTCTGTATCAGCCTTAATATTAATAAGCTCTTTTTAGAGCTTATCTTTGAGTTTCAGACTATAGTGCTTTTGTTAAAGTTGTTCTCCCTAGCTCCCTCTACAACTTTGCTTCTTTGAGTTTTTCATTTTAAGCACTTTTCAAATTTCACCTTAATTCGGGCCTTAGCTTGTTATCGGGGTAGATTCTCAGGGTAGATAGTGTAACTTTTCGATCTTAGTTGTTTGCCAGTTAGTTTCCCCCGTCAGTAAGTGTTTTTCCCCGTTAGTCCTTTTCCTTTTTGCATTATTAGTCCATTAGTTAAGTTTTAAATTAGTTTATTAAGTTTTCATTTATAATTAGGGTTAAGTTTTAATTAGTTCAATTAAACTTTTATAAAAAGATAAAAATTAGGGCTTTTATTTTTAATAGTTTTCGGCAATTTTTCTTTATCTAGTGAAATTTTAGTTTACATTTTTAGGGATTTAAAATTGGTTTACTTGCTTATTTGTCATTTATTTGTTGCTTTTTAATTAAGTAGTAATAGCTTATCCAAAATATCTTTGTTCCATTCAAATCAGAATCCGAACCTAAAACGTGGTTTCAATTTCACTAGTCGTTGGGGAAACGACCCGGGTGATCATACTTGCCCGGTTAAACATACGTATTTTATATTATATTATATATATTTTTGAGAGTGAATTTTATCAAGGGTAACTTGGTAACTTTCTTAATTTCTCTTTTAAAATATTATATTTTATATATATATTTTAGGTATACAAAACTACGAATCAGTTTTTGGCGCCGCTGCCGGGGAATAGTGTTTACGATTCCTACGTTTTGTGTTTGTTGATTTGGTTTGAAGATCCTTTCGTCCTCGAAAGTTTCATTCTTGTCTTTAAAAATTAAAAAGAAAAAAAAATCAAAAAAATATAAAAAGTAAAAAATATTTTCCTTTTCTTTTTAGTATAAGTAAAAGATTTAAAAAAAAAAATATATATATATATATAAAAAAAATAAAAAACATAAAAAATTGTCCTTTAAAAAAAGAAATAAAATAAACAAAGTTGGTAATTCGAAACACCAAATAATCAATATCTTTATGAGCTATTATCATTTTCAATTTCCGTGAACTTGCAATTGTACCCAAATCGTAATCAAAGATTTAACACTGCCTTTTGTTGTCTTACCAAGTACGGCTCACCTTGAAAAGAAATTTTCAAGAGCTACCGTGAAGTAGTTGATTATTTGGTTTAAGTCTCTTTCGTGTAACCGTTAAAAAAAAAAAAAAAAACGAAATTTTTTTTTTAGTGTAAAGTTTTGCTTTTTAATTGTTAGTTTTTCTTTTTATGCGCACTCGTTCGCAATCTCGAAGGCGTCGACAACAACAAAATCTTCTGGTAGAACCAATTGTTGAACAAAACGTTGTTCCAATGGCCGAACAATTGTCGAACTATGGCCACAAATGTTACAAGCCCTATCGAGGGTTATGAAGATCATATAGTTATCCCACGATCAAATTGCTAACCAATTTCGAGGCTCAAACAAACTTTTAATCAATCTTGTGCACAAAGTAATAAAGTTTACGGGTAGACACAAGACCCTCATAATCACCTTCGATTTTTTAATAAGTCACTTCAACGTTTAGACATCCAGAAGTTTACCGAAAACTTCGGTATAAGCTTTTGCTTTTCCTTTTTCTCTTGACGGGAAGCCCGAGATTGGCTAGACACGAGGAACACCTTGGATCAATTCTCACAATGGGACGACCTTGTTTCAAATTCATAAACAATACTTCCCACCTTTAAAAACCACTTACTATCGGACATGAGAATCATTTAATTTTATCATAAAACCCCTAATCGAAGCTTTTTAACGAAGCATGGGAACGTGTTTTAAGGACTCCTTCGTCTATTGTCCTCACCATGGTTTCTCGGAACTCCCACCAAATCCTGATACTTTTTTACCAATTCTTGAATTCAAACTGATCAAGATGCTTAGATTTGCAGCAGGTGGCTATTTCTTAGATAAGATGCCTCAAGAAGGTTAGCAATTATTTGAAAGTCAAGTCAAAAGGTTCGTTACTCTAGAATTGTGCTATATGATTCAAGAGTAGAGGTCGGATGCCCTCTTTTAATTCTTCATCTTCTAATAATTCTTTCGATATGCAACAAATAGCCGCTTCTCTCGAGGATAAAATGACCATCAAGATGAACCAAATGATGAATCAAATGAAAGCTTTAGTTGTTACTCCTGCACCCGTCAAAGCAGTTGAGGAAGTTTGTGTCACTTGTGGATCAAATCATAATTTTAACCATTGTCCATTAACTCGAGGTGGAAACGATTTTCCCATTTTTCATGACAACATCCAACAATTTCAACAAACCGCAGCCGTTGGTAATTTTCTCCAAAGAAACCAACCTTCCAATTTGGCAAGTCAAATAAAACCACCGGGTTTCAATCAACCAAATGTCCAAACCAACCAAAACCGATATCAAGGGACATACCTCTAATTCAACCAAAAAAACGTGAGGAAAGTGACATTTAATCAAAACCGTCAAAATCAAGTTTACCAAGCTCCATCATACCAACCACCAATCAATCAAGTTTTACCCTACCAACCTCCAACAAATAGTGTTTTGAAAACAGATTTTGAAAGCTACGTCAAAGCAAACGATGCAATATTGAAGAATGTGCAAAATCAAAATCAAGGATTGCAAAATCAAATGGCAAATGTTACAAGTTTGTTAACAAGCCTTTGCCACCAAGTTTGATGATTTAGGGCAATTCCAAACCAAACTTAAAGTTCTTTTACCAAGCACATTTTTTAAAAAAACCCATTTTTCCAAACCTAAGAAACGAAGCCAAGGCAATTACAACTCGTAGTGGTTTTTCATACGATGAACCTCCGATTCCACCGCCGGTGATGGAAAAGGAAAGTGAGGTGACAAAGGATACGGAGCTACCAAACATCAAAGACATCCAACCTTCTCCATTGATCCATGAACAAACCAAAGACAAAGAACCAATCGAAGAGCCTTATTTCGTTGCCAACAAAGCCAAACCTAATTTGCCTTACCCATCAAGACTTAACAAACAAAAGATTCGTGAAAAGGATGATATCCTAGCTTCCAAGTTTATGGAAATCTTCCGTAATCTTCACTTTGAGCTAAGTTTCGCGGATGCTCTCATTCATATGCCAAAGTTTGCTCCGATGTTCAAAAAGATGCTAAACAACAAAGACAAGTTGATTGAGTTAACCAAAACACCGTTGAATGAAAAAATTGCTTAGTGCGGTTTGTCCTTGAAAGCTTCCAGAAAGCTAGGTGACCCGGTCGTTTCTCATTTCATTGTGATTTTTCAGAGTGTCGTAGTTACTTAGCCCTTGCCGATTTAGGGGTAGTATCAATCTCAAGCCTTTTCAATTTGGAAAAAGCTTTAACTCTCAGGCCTAACCGAATACAAGAATTGTATTAGAATTAGAGCGATAGGTACAATTTCCAAACCAACCGGTGTAGCAGAAAATTGTTTTTGTCAAGTAGGGAATTTTACTTTCCCGCCGCTTTGTTGTTTTGTTTTTTTATTGCCGATCTCCGATAGTCCGCTTGATCACTCGGGCGACCCTTTCTTAGGACGGCTCATGCTTTAATCGATTTTTGTGTTTCGAAGGACGAGAGAGTTACTCTTTAGGAATGAGATCAATCTATTAAACCCTTAAATGTGGTGATGGTACCTTTCCATCCTTCATACACAAACTCGACCTATCATTAAAGAAAGTTGATTCTCATCGATGTCACTTGTGAAGAGTACTCACAAAAAGTACTTGGATTTTCCGATTCCATTGCTTACAACATCCTTTCTCCGCACTTGATTCAATTGTTTCTACTCATCTCAGCACTTTACTCGTTTGATGACAAAGTGATTTTCACTCTTTGAGGAAGCCGATGCTTTATAGCAATCGATGATGAACCAGTTTCACCAGTTTTTCAATGCTATCATTCACTACGATCCGAGGGTGAAATTTCTCATTCTTCGAAGGCTCTGCTCAACAATGATCCATTTACCTTCACCAGACCAAGGAGCATTACTACCCCGGGAATTCAAAAGGATCTTAACGGTTGTTGAACCAAAAGAATCTTCACTTGAACCAAAAGATGAAATTCCCGAAGTCGAGCTTAAAGAGTTACCTCCGCATCTCGAATATGAGTTCTTAGAGGAAAATAACAAGCTTCCAGTCATAATTCAAAATTATTTGAGCCAAAAAAAGAAAAGACCTCACTCTTAATGTTCTCAAAAAAACCGAAATAGCAATTGCTTGGAAACTTCTGATTTCCCGAGCATAGATCCAGAGTTTTGCTCACACAAAATCCTTTTAGAAGATGTTTACCAACCTTCAGGTCCACAACATCAAGGGAGGGTTAACCTAAAAAGCCACGGTCATTAAGAAAAGAAGTAGAAATACTTCTTGTCGCGGAATTTGATTTATCTAATCTCGATAGTCCATGGGTTAGTCCAAGTACATCTGTGTTCCTAAAAAAGGTGGGTATGACCGTTGTCAAAACGAAGAAATTGATGCATGGTGCCGACAAGATTAGTCACGGGTTGGAGAGTTAGTATTCGATTATCGAAAGTTAATAAAGCAACTTGTAAAGACCATTTTACGTGCCATTCATCGGACCAGATCGTTCGAGCGATTAGCTGGTGGCGGCAACGGGTTTTATTGTTTTTTAGATGGTTTTCAGGGTTATTTTCAAATCTCAAATTGATCCTAAGATCAGAAAAAAACTACTTTCAGTGCCAATACGGGAACTTTTCGCGTACCGTCGTATGGCCATTCGGGTTTGTGCAATGCTCCTGGACTTTCAACGCTGTCTGATGGCTATTTTTCACGATATGATAGAAAAACGATCGGAGGTTTTTATGGACGATTTTCGTTTTTGGAGATTCTTTTTCCTCAGTCTTGCCAATTTAGATAAAAATGCTTAAAAGATGTGAAGTCACCAAATTAGCCACTAAATTGGGAAAAGAGCCATTTCTCATGTTTAAGAGGGCATTGTTCTAGGACATAAGATCTCTAGAAAAGAATTGAAGTCGATTAAAGCCAAAGTTGATGTAATTTCTAAGCTTCCTCATCCAACAACGTCAAAGGAATTTGAAAGTTTTCTCCGGGCTATGCGGATTTTTATCAAAGATTTACAAGACTTTTCCAAAATCTCTCGACCCATGACCCATCTCTTAGAGAAAAACACTCCTTTCATTTTTTCAAAAGATTGCATTCTTGCCTTTCAAACATTGAAGAAGAAAAGTTGACGAAGCTCCAATTCTCATGCTCCAATTGGGACAACTTTTGAAATCATGTGCGATGCAAGTGATTATGCAATAGGTGCGGTTCTAGGACAAAGGATTGAGAAGCATTTTCGACCTATTCATTATGCTAGCAAGACGATGACTGAAGCAGAGACTAATTACACAACAACCGAGAAGGAGATGCTTGCAGTTGTTTATGCTTTCGAGAAGTTTCGATCATATCTAATCATGAACAAGAGTCGATGTTTACCACGATACTCCGCTTTGAAATACCTTTTCAATCATGAAAGAAGCCAAAGCAAAGATTGCTTCGCTGGGTCTTACTTCTTCAGAATTTGATTTTAAAGTTATCGGATACTAAGGGAGCTGAAAACTATGCGATGACACCTCTCTCCGTCTTGTGAAAATCCTTCGAAAATACTTTTGATCCAAAGGAGATTACCGAGACTTTTCCTTTAGAGACTTTAAGTGTGTTACTTACAAAGACAAAGTACGTTGTTTTCCGACTTTGCTCACTACCACGCGGGGAAATTCATTAAAAAAGGAATGTCAACTCAAGAGAAAAACAAGTTCTTTAAAGATGTAAAACATTATTTTTGGGATGACCCTTTTCTTTTTAAGACTTGTGCGGATCAAATTATCCGAAGGTGTGTAGATGGCAAAGAAGCTCTCAAAATTCTCGAAGCTTGTCATAGTGGAACCACGGGGGACACTCGGAGCCAAATTTACCACCAAGAAGAAGGGATTTTTTGGATGCCGGTTTTCTTTTGGTCCCACCATTTTTAAGGATGCCTTTGAAGTTGTCAATCTTGTGATGTTGTCAAAAACAAGAGCCAAAATCTCTCTACGTGATGAATCACTCAAAAATGCAAATCCAAGTTTGTGAGATTTTCGATTTATGGGAATTGATTTTATGGGACCTTTTCCGTCATCTAGGGGTAACAAATATATTCTAGTAGCCGTTTCTTTCGACTATCTTTCCAAGATGGGTTTGAAGCGAATGCGCGCCCACCAACGTTTGCTTTAGGGGGGTTTAGTTGTTAAGTTCTTAAAATCCCCTTTCTCCCGATTCGGTGCTCCTTTCGAGAGCAATCTAATGCGATCGTGGGGACCATTTTTATAACGACAAAATTGATAAAGTTATGTCTAAATATGGTGTTGTTCACATCGTCTTTCGACTGCTTACCATCCCTCAAACGAGTGGTCAAGTTGAAGTCACGATTCGAGTCTCAAAAGAATTATAGAGGAGGACGGTGAGGAAAAAACCGGCCTCATGGTCAGATTTAGTTAGATGATGCATTATGGGCTTTTAGAAATCTGCTTACAAGACTCCTATTGAGGTATCTCATAAAGTTTAGTCTATGGAAAAGCGTGTCACTTACCAGTTGAGCTAGAACACAAAGCATATTGGGCTCTCAAGCATGCCAACTTCGATATAAAGACCGCGGGCGATCATCGGAAGCTTAAACTCAATGAACTTAACGAGCTTCGTGATCAAGCTTACGAGAACTCGTTAATCTACAAGGAGAAGACGAAGAAGCTACATGATTCCAAGATAAAGAACCGAATCTTCAATGTTGGTGATCAAGTCCTTCTCTTCAACTCCCGATTAAAGATTTTCTCCGGAAAGCTCAAGTCCCGATGGTCCGGACCTTTCACAATCACCGAAGTTTATCCTTATGGCACTGCCAAGTTGTCTCATGCCGATGGTTCTAATTTCAAAGTCAACTGCCACCGTCTTAAGCGCACTATATGGAGGGTAGGGGATACACCAACTTTGGTTATCCCGGACTCCAGACTTTCCCTGAAGGAACACCTAAATTCAGGATCGAGTCGAGCTTGCGACTCAGTGATCAAAAAACAAGCCGCTTCGTGGGAGTTCACCATGTTATTCATCTTATTTCTTCTATTCTCTTATCTAATGTGTTGTGTTGAGAGAGGCTTGTTCTCTCTCCGATTTCTCGATGTTTGTTGTTTGTTTGTTGTGATTTTTGCAGGACTCTCCTAACAAATTCTTTGAAGCCTCTCGTGTCCGGTGTTGTTTCCCGTTTTACTCGAGCTTCTCATCCTTTGTGTGAATTTAGTTTGGGGAGATCCATATCCTTTCATCTTATCGATTAACGTTTATCTTTGCATACTTCATAAACGGCTTAGATTTTCGTAGAGTCCCGACTTTAAACATTGAGGACAATGTTTCGTTTTAGTTTGGGGAGGGAATCTATCGATTTGATGTTGCTTGCTTATTGTTTTGTTCTCACGTACCCGTTTTTCCCACAAAAATAGCAAAAATTTTAAATTTTTAGTCAATCATATAAAAAAAAAAGTGATAAGACAAAAATGTAGGTTTTCCGTT
Source organism: Tanacetum coccineum (assembly GCA_026074375.1). Classification (NCBI taxonomy): domain Eukaryota; kingdom Viridiplantae; phylum Streptophyta; class Magnoliopsida; order Asterales; family Asteraceae; genus Tanacetum; species Tanacetum coccineum. The sequence goes on along the minus strand of BQNB010099532.1, from coordinate 14,759 downwards.
GGTAAGAATAAGAAGTAATTTTTGACCCGATCGTACGTGTAGAGTTCTAGCTTTCTTCCTTAACAATTAATGATGATAGTTTGTGCTAGTCTCGTAGACGTTTAAATATGAAGACTTGTATCATTGTAAATGAAGGACTTGTGCTTATATCAAGTAAGATTTTATTATGCCAAGTTGGATTTTATATAGGCTAAGCATTTGCAATTTCTTTTGCGAAAGAAAGAATTGATAGTGTTATTTATAGAGTCATGATGCTTAACGTAGAATAGTTGGTTTTCTTTTCAAGCTCATATATATTTTTTAAAAAATTTTTTTTTTTTGTGTTTTCTTCCCATTAGCTTGTTTCACTTTCATATGAATGTTTAATAAATAAGTTGTATGGTTCTTCTTGACTTAATAATTAGTTAATAGAAGTTTTCTTAATGCTCATTGTGATTTGGATGGTTACACATCAGGAATACTAATTTGGCGTTAAATATGCAAAAATATAATAACATAAGTATCTATGCCAGTATTACTTATCTTGTCGGGAGAGTAGCTATGTTGGAGTTTTCATTATAAGGTAGGGTCGGGTCATAATATGTAGAATAACCTCTTTAGTCGACTCGCTATCGATGTGGCTTCGAGATAAAAGCACCGTTTTACTTTATGATAATCCAAAAGTTGAAATATGTTTGCTAATCTTGTCGAGGCTTCCAGTGAACGATGTTGAGCCTTCTAAAGGAATGAGGTTTAATAATGTTCTTAATTTTTGTCGTGTTTTGTGCCTTAAAGAGGCCGAAGGGTATATGGTGCAAATAAGAATTGGTTCATTCTTGTCTTAAAGAGCCTTCGGGTTATATGTCATGATGGTGCCTTCTTTAATAGCCTAATAAGCCAAATTTTGGGTTTTTTCTAAGTTCGCCTCGATGTGATTTTAATCTTGATTGCATTTGACTTTTGAAAAGGGCTACGAGCTAATTATTGCGTTCTTACCATTACACTTTATTTTTGGAATTAATAAGTATCGAAACAAAAGTCTTAAAGAAGCCTTCGGGGATATGACTCTAAGTAAAATCTGAGATAACAACATGTTAGGATTTGCGGGAGGAAAAGTAAGTACACAATTAGTATTTATGAGTAGTGTTAGTATCATGACTTGTATTTAACAATGATCTTGTTTTTAAGCTTAGCATGGGAAAAGTGAAAAATCGGGGATGATAAAGTTATCTTTTAGACGCTTAACTGTGCTTTTTGTTCTATGATCCTCAAAGTTACCAATGAGGTAATGAAAACAATACATTATGTCAACACAAATAACGTTAATAATTAGTATTAATTATCAAGAAAAATCATAAAAAGAGAAAAATCTTTGAAAATGGGAAGTCGGGTGTTTTATAACTTGTGATCTCTTATCTCTCTCAAACAAAAATCTTTGCTACTTTTCAAAGGTTTGTTTTGGGAAATTTTCGAGGTATTTGGTTATAAGGCATGTGATATTGCGTGAGGACACGCAATCGTTTAGTTTGGGGAATTTTGATAGGTGTAAAATACACATATCTATTTATACCTAAAATAACCCAAATAAACCCAAAACAGACCAAAAATGGCAAAAATATGCTTGTATTTGTGTTTTGTGTGTGCAGGTACGGATAAGTCAAAAATCACAAGAAAACAATCAAAAGCAAGCAAACACGGACACGAGAATCAGAAGAGTTCAAAAAGAAGCCAAAGATCCAAAGCCTTAGCCAATTTTCATCTTCAAGGGCCAATCTTGCAATTTCCAAAAGTTATTTATAACTTGAAAAAGAGGAAAGAAAGATAAGGGCCAAATGTGTAAACTTCTCAAACTACAACAGTTTTAACTGTCGTAGAAGGTGCTGGGACATTTATGTTCACCATCGTTCATAAAAATACCTCGCTATCAAATTAAGGGGCAAATCCAAATTAAAGGGTGCGTTGGTCAAATATCAAAGGGAAGCTCAAGCACAATGCAAAGGACAAATTAGTGCAATCATGGGATTACTTAATCTAGCTCAAGCTCAATGCACACGTTAGCCCATTGGTGTGGAAAGCAAAATTTATGTGGGTTTTTGTGCTAAATCACTCACAAAACTAACACAAACGTCACATCAAAGAATGCCAGCCTGGCAATCCTCAGGTGTCCACAAAATGATCCAACGTCCCAAATATTCGATCAAATAATGATTGAAGAAATGCTTGGCCAGGATTAAAAGTTTGGTGAGCAAGGCTAGAGGTCCTAGAAGCTTCAGCTGGGCACTATAAAAAGACCTCACTTCTCACACACACCAGAATCGAGTTTTTTCTTTTTATCTAGTTTTTAGTAATTTTGTCTAGCTTAAATTCGTGTTTTTATGTAATTTTCCTTTTTCAAGTAATGTAATCAGCTTCTTTAATTAATGAAATTCAGTTGTAGGTTTTAAATTCATTTTTCTAAGCATTCTTCTTAAGTCCATAAGCTCTCTTAATAAGCCAAATTATTTCAATAAGCTCATATTAAGCTCTTTCGGTCTATAAGCTGAAATAGAGCTGTTTGAATTCTGATTTTAATCGTATATAAACATTTAAATAAGTTTATTTCTATTATGGATCTTATTGAATTTAAGCTTTTGGAAGGGGATCTTACCTTGGAAGAGATCCCAAGGACTTATACTCTAGCTTATTCATAAGCTAGAGAGCTTGTAGCTGCCTTTATTGGTTCCTTTTGTTTAGCTAAAGGATCAAGTAAGTTTCTTTTTTCATTCTCTTCTAAATTCAGTTTAAATTGCTTAGTTTTAGTTTATATGCTTAATATTGCTTATTTGCTTATTCTCTTGCTTATTAGTGTTTAAATGTCTTTTCTAGTACTTATTAGTTGTTTGTCTTAATCTGTTTTTGCTTAAATAGTTATAGATCTTTAGTTATTAACTTCTGTCATAAAAACTCATAAAATCCAAAAATATTAGTTTAAATAGTTTAGATCTTAGATTAAAGCTTATTCAGTTGTTTAATCATGATTACTAAGTTTGTTTTAAGCTAGTTTTTGTCTGGTATTTAGCACTTGTTCATTAGATTTCTCTTAAAAAGCTTTTCTCAACTCTGTCATAATGGTTAAGTAGTGTTTTTACACTAGCAGTACTAACCTCAGTTAGTACTGCTGAGCCTTTACACTACCAGTACTAACTTCCAAGTTAGTACTGCTTTCATAAGTTAGTACTGTTAGCTTTAATCTCAGTAGAATTAAGTTTAGTTTTAGCTTATTTAGATTTAGTTTTCATTTTCTAGCTTATTTCATTGCTTATTTAGTTTTCAAAAGTCAAAATTGCACCAGCAGTACTTTCAAGTGAAAGTACTGCTGAACTTTTTACACTAGCAGTACTAACCTCAGTTAGTACTGCTGTGTTCTTAGCTTAATTTAGAACTGGTAATTTTAGAATTTAGCTTATCAAATTCAGTAGGATTTAAGTTTTCATAGAGCTTAATACATTTTAAGTCTTTATTTGCAGTTTCTAGCTTATTTCCTTAGTTTAATTTAGCTGTCAAAAGTCATAAAAAACCTTAAAATTCCAAAAACAGTAGGAACTTAAGTAGAGTCTAAATTTGTTAATTCAGCCTTTAAGTCTAGATTTTATAGCTTATTTAGATGGATAATAAGTAGATTGATAAGTTCTTAAAGTTTTAGAATCTAGTTTAGCTTATTAAGGTTTTTAGCTTATTTTGATTTTGAGTTACTTTGCTTATTTCCTGAGTTTGCTTAGTTCTTGATCAATTTCAGTAGAATAAAAGTAGTTTAAGCTTTAATTTCTTTTCATTTATAGATTAATCACATCATAAGCTCTTTAGAACTTCTTTCCCTTTTCATTTTTATCTAGTATTAAGTTTTTTATAGCTAAATTTCTAAAACCAAGGGTTAAGCCCTACTTTCTGAGGTCAGCTGCTTAATAAGCTCTTATTGAGCTTATTAGTGGTTTTTAGATATAAGTCTTTTCATTAAAGTTTCTCTCTTTAAGCTGTTCTACAACTTTGCTTCTTTGAGTTTTTCAATTTAAGCACTTTTCAAATTTCACCTTAATTCGGGCCTTAGCTTGTTATCGGGGTAGATTCTCAGGGTAGAAAGTGTAACTTTTCGATCTTAGTTGTTTTTCAGTTAGTCCCTCCGTTAGTCTGTTAGTTTCTCTTTTAGTTTCCTAGACTTTTGCACCATTAGTCCATTAGTTAAGTTTTAAATTAGTTTATTAAGTTTTAATTAATAATTAGGGTTAAGTTTTAATTAGGTCAATTAAACTTTTATAAAAAGAATAAAAATTAGGGCTTTTATTTTTAATAGTTTTCGGAAATTTTCTTTACCTAGTGAAATTTTAGTTTACATTTTTAGGGATTTAAAATTAGTTTACTTGCTTAATTGTCATTATTTGTTGCTTCTTAATTTCATAGTAATAGCTTATCCAAAATATCTTTGTTCCATTCAAATCAGGATCCGAACATAAAACGTGGTTTCAATTTCACTAGTCATTGGGGAAACGACCCGGGTGATCATACTTGCCCGGTCAAACTTACGTATTATATATTATATTATATATATTTTTGAGAGTGAATTTTATCAAGGGTAACTTGGTAACTTTCTTAATTACTCTTTTAAAAGTATTATATTTTATATATATTTAACGTGTGTAAAACTGCGAACCAGAGTACTTGGTGAAAGTTAACTAAAAGGCACGCATTCTGGAGCTTAAACAAAGATATTTGAAGATTACAGTTCTGACAACCAATACGCCGTATCCATCAAAGAAGATACGGCGTATCTGTGCCTGCACTCACCAAAGGCCACGAAGGAAACAAGATCCAATACGCCATATCCAGAAGAAGGTTATACGTCGTATTCAAGCTATATGGAAATAAAATATTTTGGAAAATATCAAACGTGGTCCCTACTCCAAGAAACCTCCAATACGCCATATCCAAGACTTTGGATACGCCGTATTGACCATATTCCAGACCCTATAAATAGAAAACTCAAAAACAAGTTTTAAGTGTTCTAAATCATATTCTCGATACCTAAACCATAAAAGTTAATTTTTAGAAGAGGAAAAGAGCAGAAGAGGTCGAGCAACGCAATTAATTTCATAGGAGACAACATGTAATTTCTTATACTCTTGTAATCGTTCAGTTTTTGGTATCATTCGTTAACTTGGTTAGTTTACCTTGGCTAAATTATTACTTTTGTATTAATTATGACGTTTGAAGGCTAATACCTTCGGGTATTAGCCATAATTATAAAGATCTTAATGTTTGGTTTGTTTATCTCGATTTCTTAATTTATCGTTGAATTGCTTGTTTATGTTTATCAATATATACTTGTTTACATGCTTAAGTATGTGACCTATCATTCAACTGGGTCTAGTCCTACATATTTAATGTGCTACAACTTTGGTGTTGTTTGGGCGTAAGCTAAGAGTCTGAGATAGCTCTCTATATTGCAATTTATATATCTAGAATTATAGGATCACAAATATTGACCTATCCTTGCCTTTTGTTTAGTGAGCTTAGTTGAGCCATAAGGTGACCTTGGTATCAACGAGTACGTTCTTATTCCATTGGTAAGGACTCAGACAGTGGACTACTAGTATATAAAGAGCCGTTAAGCAGTAAGTGGATAAAGTCTCTATGAGCTAGGGTTTAACAAGATCACCGTTGCTTTAATTCCTAAGATAGATTATAATAAGCAAATAAGGATGCTTTATGCGGATGCGTTTATTTGTGATAGAATTCTACGTGTCTAGGTCTTAGGAAGAAGTAACGCCTAAGTCTTAAGAATGATATGCCGCCCCGAGATAAGTAATCATTGCACTAAATAAACAAACCAACGTTCTGATTAGATTAATAATGGTTAATACAGTTTTCTTATATTTGGCTAGATCGCTCTTTTATCTTTTGTTATTTTGCTTGCGTGTGTTTTAGTGTCTTGAATTAATTTTAGTTACCACAAAACTTGTGCCAGTCTCTCAGACTGAAAACCCCATTTATCCCTTAGATTTAGGATTAACATAGGGTAGCATAGGTTTAGCATAGATTAGACTAACTTAGATTAGAAAAACCAAAGTATTAATAAATTGAAAGTGTGTCTCGCTCTTAGTGATCGACACCCTACTTACCATGAAACTCCCACCGACCGGGTACACTGCTTGTTAAAGTGTTGTTTTTGGTTAAGTCGGCAAAATATAAATTTAAAACTTGAATCATAATTTACAACCACACAACGACACATCAAGTTTTTGGCGCCGTTGCCGGGGAGTGAAAATTAATCTTGATTTTTATTTGATATTTTGGTTTTTAACATTAGATTAGATCTAACCATTAGGATTAGTATAGTTTAGAATAAGTTTATATTTCTGTCTGTTTGCTTATTGTGTTTATACGGCGTATTCAGTCCATTGAATACGACATATAAGTTATTTGATGGTTTTCTGCCCTAGTAAGTTTATTACAGGATAGACGACCAAAACATTACTATAGAGGAATACATCAGGCTCGAGGAAGAAAGAGCTTGAAAACGTGGGAAAGTGTTTAACTGTAAAACTGATAAGTATGGTAAGATGTGGTATGAGGAAGACGTTCACGACCTCAGATCCGTTGAAACTGAATTCCCAGCTATAGTCTTCAATGATAATTTGACATCAAATGAAACACTCTTTTATCAACCCACGATAAGTTCTCTTAACAACAATGAAATTGACTTTAGAATATCGTTTGATAAATCTGACGATGAAGATTACAAGGTAGTTTTTGACAAAAATTCGTTTTCTTATAAAATAATTTCTACCGATGATTTGAAAATGAATTCAGAAAACGATAATGAAAAAGTTAATATGCCTTTGTTTCCATCACCCGAGCCTACGGTCAGTTGCATTGATGATTTAGACTTCTTAAAAGATTTTGAGAATGAATTCCCTGTCATTGTTTACAATGATGCTCTAACGTCTAAATCAAATTTCTCAACTGAACCCACTTTATGCCCTTAACATATCGATGAATTTGATTTGAAAGATGAAACATCATTGCCAAATATGATGAAGTGGAACAAAAAGTTTTGTACTTTAATGATCTATTCCCTTTCAACATAATTTATTCTGATGATCTAAAATCGGATAAAGGCAATGATGATAATGAAATCGATATGATACAATCTTCGAGGGGGTAATGAAAATACACAAGGGTCAAATAAACTTCTTGAGGAAAGTCACGATAAAATCAATAAAGTTTTCATTATGAAAAGTTTTGTCATGAAATTAAATGTGAATATCGTGGCTTGGAATTATCTTGTCAACGGGATACTATTCAATCTTATTAAGAATTTGTATGTGCCGTTTGGCATTCCGTTCGACCCTAAACGATATTACAAGGATGTTGATTGTACAAGAATATTGAGGAGGCCAAGGTACGTTTTCTTTACTTTGTTAAATCTATGGAAAATTGGTCTCTAAGAACGGATACAGCGTATTAGGTTAAAACATATACGGCGTATCCACTATTTTTAACTGAAGTTAACTAAGTCAACAAAATTTGCCAATACGGCGTATCGAGTCTGGGTATAAAAGCCCAACTAATACGCCAGATTGAGTTTCATACGCACACTTTTCACTCTCACTCAAAACCTTTTACCACGAAAAAACTTTGGAGAATCAAATCAGTTTTATTTGTGTCTATATCTCTCTCTCATCGTCTTCATAAGGTAAGAAAGCCAAAACTCATCCCTATTTCTGTTTTAATTTTTAATATTAGATTAGGGTTAGGGTTTGGTTTTGTAAATTAGGGGTTATGCCATAGAACCATATGCTTAGGTTCCTTTACCCCCTTGAATGAGATAACTAGTAGTGTTGTTTGATGTAATGGGTCAAAATGGGTAGAAAAGGGAAACCCCTTTTCATTTTTAAACTGTAGAGCAATACGGCATATCCACCAAACGGATACAGCGTATTGACTCAATTTTACCCAAATTTAAAACCAAAATACGACATATTTAGTAAAATGAATACGGCATATTGATCTAATAAAGATCATGCGTTTTCATTCCCATACACCGTATTGGTTTCTATCTATATAGCGTATTGACTAGACAGATCTTTATACGGCGTATCCATTTATGAATACGCTGTATCCACCCTCAGAACAGAATGATCAAATTTTAATAATCTATGTACTTATCTCATTAATTCTGCAGATATGGCACCTCTACCACCTCGTGATCAGAGACACTTATGGCTTTGTTATTAGGTGGCGAGATACACCGAGGAGATAGTACACGATTTTGAGCAGAGGCTCGAGAAGATATTCGGTAGGCAGGTTAACCGAGTACATATACTAAATTTTGAGGGATTGACTCCTGCTATGAGGCAGGATTTGCCCGAGAGGATGAGGATGGTATACACTGGGGACGATGGGCAAGAGGTATTTGTGAGTCACGCTTGGAGGATATTTTTTAGGATCTGAGCGCCTTTAGTTCAGGAGTTTATACTCGAGTTCTTCAGCACTTGTAGGATCAGGGACGAGATAGGGTTAGATGTGGCTGGTAATTTATGTTTTCAGTTAGGAGGTGCTAGACGTAGTATGACTTGGAGATAGTTTATTTAAGCCCTAGGTTTGCATACTTCCAAGGAGATGGCAAAGGACGGATTTGGTGCATACTATTTAGGGAGTGAGAGATTGATCCCCGATAAGGGGGATCTTAGTAATTACTGGGTTGAGATTTATTCTGGCAGGGACTTTTTGAGAGGTTCCCCCTCTTATACTTACATCAGAGATCCGGTTCGGAGGCTGTGCCACAGGTTGATCTTATACAGCATTTCTAGGAGGGGGCAGGCATCTAAAAAGGTGACTGCCACTGACCTATTCTATCTATGTAGCATGGACTGAGGGGCAGCTAATGTCCTGTATCTATTAGCACAGTACTTGTTCAAGCACACTAAGGGGAGGAAGAGTGGTGCAAGGTTATCTGGAGGACATTTTATTAGGCGTCTTGCTCATCACTTTAGTCTAGTGAGTGATGATGGGTTGAGAGGATTATCAGTTATAGCCCGTGAGTTACCGTTGATTGACATGGGTGAGCTTGTTAAGCTCAACATCTGTAGAGAGACAGGAGATGATTGGGCTTGGGTAGCCCCGAGACCAGAGAGGCAGCAGGTTGCTGCGGCTGGTGCCCCTAAGACTACTGAGGATGCTCCTGCAGTCGATAAGGGTGCTCAGGCTGATCCAGCACCCATTCAGGCACGTCAGTCGCCACCACTACCTCTAGTTGCGGGTAGGACTATGCCTAGAGATTGGGGAGACTTGATGAGGAGATTTAGGAACTACGTAGGGATGTCAGGAGTTTGAGTGAACTTGTGGAGAGATCGGTGACCGACCACAGTAGAGTCTCCACATGGATGATTAGCTGTATGACGCAGCTCATGGAGGCTAGCGGGCAGACTTATCAGGCATTTGATGGGACTTTTAGAGGTAGCTCCCCAACTGTTTTTGAGAGACGCACCAGACAGGGGACTGGGGAGGCCAGCACTTCTACAGCCCTGCAGCAGCCAGACCCATGATCCCTCTATCCCTTATCCTTTGTTTTTATCCTCTGTACATTTATATTATTCGTATCATGATGTGCCAAACTTAAAAACTACTTATCTTTTGATGTATATATTATGGTATGATGATTTTGATTTGTTTATGCATGATAGAACAAGACTGGTAGTAAGTTCAGCACCATAGTTCATTCACTTTCTTACTTAAAGGTTTCTTTATTTTTTAGCTATTATAAAACAAAAACAATTACCAAAAAGGACTTTCCACCATTGGGTGTGGGGGGTAGTGGGGGTTTTTTTTGGCCTCCATCCCATTACCCTCCCAAGATTGATGTAAATTAACGTTTTGGGTGGGTTTGTTTGGTCAAAAGACTCTAGAACTTCACTATACCGAACACACATACCTCCTAACCCAAAAATACACACAAAAAAGAGAATTATGAAGTATGCCTGTACCTGTACGGTAGCAACTCTGAGCGTAGCCACGCCCAGAACCGTCCACCCGTTATGCAACGCACCAGGCTCATTCTAGAACTAGTCAAAATGACATGTTATGGTACAAATGATATGGATTCATAATCACTAATCTAAGGAAGCTAGGAAAAAGACACACGACAGAAATAGGAATTCAAACCTAGTGTGAATCATACGTACTGAGTCTACAAAACACTACAAATGGTACCGTACCAAATCCTAGGAGCAACAACCAAATATCTAGAGTTAGCCTGTATCTTAAGAGAAGTTGTTGAATTTCAAATGGTATGTCGATAGTAGATCACGTCTAGGAATTCTAGTTCTTTTTTAGACTCCAAACCCTTTAGTTTGCTCATCATGCAAAATGTTCTTTGATTGCAAATCATGATAATTGTATTACAAAATTTCTGAAAGAGGTGAATTCTCGTGCTAAGGTTCAATCCCCTAAGACTAGAAACATCAACAAACTCGTTGAACCAAAGAGTCATACTCAAAAACCTGGTAGGCAGATTGCTAAAGGACAAAGGTTTTCTCCCAAGAAGTCTTTCGCTTTGCATGAGAAACCAAACATCTTGTCTTAGGTGGAAACCGACAGGTAGAATTTTCAAGCTTGCTGGTCTTAGGTGGATACCTACTGGAAAGATGTTCACCGACAGCACAACCAAAGTTGACAGTGAACCCCCAAATGGTTCAAATGATGATATCACTAACCCATATGAATGCAATCAAACTCTTAATGTCAGTGCAGGTACTCTTAACTTAAGTGCAGGTACATCTTTTAATCCCAAAAAGGAAAGACTTAGAGTTTGGTTGCTGAAAAGACTGATATCTCAGAAACCAAGGGTTCAAGGAATTCAAATGTGATGAAAATGTTGAATGACGTTTGAACACTGCAGTTCAAGCCTCGGTCCTCAATGTCAACAAAATGACGTCTGTTCACATCAGTTCAGGCCTCGCTCTTCAATGACAAAATGATGTCTGTTCACATCAGTTCAGGCCTCGCTCAACGACAAAATGGCGTCTGCTGACATCTCCTCAGGCCCCGCTCCTCAAAGAAAAGAAAGGAGTACGCTTCAGTGCGCTTTATCTTTCAAAGAAGAGAAATCTTCTTATTTACGAGCAGTCTTATCAACAACTTCTATAAGTTCTCATGCTCGTTCAGTCAACAAGTGGATCAACGTACATTAGCTTGTATTTTAATTCACTTGTTCAACAAAAATGGCAACAACATATGCAATTTTTGAGGGGGAGAAAAGTGAATATGATGAGATCAATGCGGTTTAATTCGGATAAGATCTCTTGATTATAAGTGTGCTCCCATCCTCAAATGGTCATATGGTCATTATGGCTCATGTGCACCTCAGTTCAGACCCGGGCCTCCTTCATAATCTTTCTCCGGACACGAGTTCTGAAGAAGAGAAATCTTCTTGTTGTTGACCATTCTTATCAACATGATTCATGCTTTTTCTGACAGCATCAACAAATGTAATTTTTAGGGGGAGAAGTGTGAATGTACTTCATGTTGATTGATGTTTGAAAAAATGGTCATATGACTCCTGGAACAATCAGTTCAGGACTTGTACCACAACCTCCTTCTCCATTGTTATTCTCTTGTTCAATCAAAAATGGCATCAACAAATGCAATTTTTTTAGGGGGAGAAGTGTGAATGGACTTCATGTTGATTGATGTGTGAAAAATGGTCATATGACTCCTGGAACAATTAGTTTAGGACTTGTACCACAACCTCTTTCTCCAACACATAATGTTCCAC
>BQNB010099531.1:0-15004 GCA_026074375.1 Tanacetum coccineum | reverse complement strand
TTGGAGCAAAAACAGGAACACTAGCTATAGTTTGAGACAGGGGGTAAATCGTTACTGTATGAGACTTACATGATGGTGTCATTTCCATAGAAAGGTTAAGGGTCAGTTTCGTTATTTTGTAAACGGCTTCACTGTATCTAAGAATGGTATATATGTTTCATCTTCTTCACCTTCACTCTCGGTCTTCTTATCATGAACCCGATCATGGTCTTCAGTGGTGTGATCCTCCACATCAGCAGTTTCGCTACCTGAACCCTCACCGTTCTCACTAGGATTCTCAGTGTCGCATGTTGACCTATGTGCACTTTCCTCACCTTCCTCATTTGCTCCATTTTCCCTTATGCTGTAAAATTATCTTCTTTAAAATCACCGTTTGGAGATAATTCCTTTTTGCTAGTTTTTACAACTTCATGATCACCATTTACGAGTTGAGGACGAGGTGGAACATTAAACATGGGTTCAACAAAAGTAGTCCAGATATTCATGATTCGATCGAACTGTTCAGAAGTAGAATTGTGTGGAATGTAGTATCTTATGAGCTTGTATAAGTCTTCAAGGAACTTTTTTTATCACAATACATACGAATACTGAGTGGTGGAGAGTGGTTATTCTTTTCCCCTTAGCGAAAACGAGATAAATGTTTTCTTCTTTAGACTTGTCTTCACAGATTTCTTTGATTTCCGCCAGTAATGCTGCAGCGTAAAATAACATGAATTATCACACAAATTACAGGAAACATTTGTAGCACACTCTTATATTACAATGATACGATCAATTCACCAGTGGCATTCCACGTAATAAGCAGAAAAAGATTATCAATTTTTGTAAAGATTCAACAGCTTATACGCATCATATTACTGAAACAGTTTGTATGATTGATGATTTGCATATGGTGCAGATAAAAGTTTGAGATGGGATGCCAGAATTATTTCCGCACGCTTGAGCAAGTTAAACACATTATTACTAAATGACACTCAAATTCGACAACCAGCTATATCATGAACATGTATGTTATACTAAATGAAAATAAGTTCCATCAGTGATATAATATCAACTAACCTTTAGCACTCAAGCTTTTTGAGTCCTGCTGTTTGAAATAGAAGCTTCGATGATCGAGTGACGTATGATGGTTTTTCGTATATATGTCTGCCCATATTTTATTAAAATCAAAACGACACCTTTCCCAATCCTCTTGTTTTTGCTTCAAACGAATTAATATCACTGGAAGAGCAAGAGATGCATTCTTCTTTAATACATCCAACACATCAAGCCCATTATCTCCATATAGACCTTCAATACACCTCAACAATCTATTAAACTTCTGTCGTTAGTTAATAATTGTGAGAATCAGCAAAACAGTCAAAATGTGACAAAATAGCCAAAAAATATAGTATACAGGTTTTGACATGATAGCCAAAAATTTTGTGCTCATATTCTACCAAATAGCCATTTCGATGAAATAACTAGGAACTACTCTTTTCTTTATGCAGAATACGCTTTCTGGACTTGCTTTTTTGCACATTACGAGTTTTTCCGGCAAATTTTAACTTGGACCACATTGTTCACATCAGAAAGGTCAAGTTCATGAATCGGTTTCGCCTGATATTCATCCTTAATTACAAATACGTTTTTAATGTCACGCTCTCGATCTTGATCTTCATCATCTGCCTTTACATATCCAGGTAAGTTTCCACTCCACAAAGAACCTGGAAAAAGATTAGGTTTTGTTTAACAGTAGAATGGCAGAGATGCAGATCAAAATACAATTTATTGAAGCTTACCGGCACTCTCACTGCGATCAATGAACCCATTGACTTCTTCCATAAGATCTCGATAAGCTCCAAGTATATCATTCACCTGATCCGAAAAAATGTTTTTAAGATCAAAATTTCAAAAAAGCATTCAAATTGTGTAAACTAGTACCATAGTCATAAGTTATTATTTAATCTGCGACTTTCAGATTAAATTATACATTCTGAGGATTTTGAGCAATTTATATAGTACAATAGATATAAATAAAATGTGTTTTGTAAAAGATAAAATAACTTAAAATTGTTATTAGTTTGACTAATTTAATTTATTATTTATTGCTATTAAATTTCTTTTTTATATTTAGAGTAAAATTAATTAATAATTTTTTATAATTTAAAAACAATAGATAAGAACTTAATCTTTTTTCATTCCAACAGTTTGTTATCATAATCTTTTTTAGAGTAACTGACAAATCATTTTTGTTTTTTTATTTAAGGAATTACGGTAACACTATCAATCTATTTTATTATATTAATAAAGATTTTTAATTCCTTTAAAAAATTTATATTAAATATATTCCCGTTTTCTTGTCATTCTATTAGAATTAAACAAGACATATATATTAAACCACAATTTTTGGCTTATGTTATCCATTTATGTAGTATAACAGTAACGGAAATTTCTTATATTACTTAAAATCTCATAATTGTTTATAATGACTCGTTTGAGATTTATTGCTTCTTTTAATTTGACTAATTACTTTTGCTAATATTTCATTTTTTTATAGTAATTCTCTATAAACATATTATGACGTATAAACTCTTAGAGGACATTGATTACTTGGCATAACAATGATATAGTACATTTATATTAAAATTAGATTTATCAATTTCCAAGTTTTAATAGCCATTAATTAATTAAATTACGAAAGACACTAAAAAAAAGAAACTTAAATTCTTCTTTGTTATTCACATATACTCCGTATCATTTTGGCTAAGTGGGTGTTTGGAATAAGCTTATTATTCAGATTAATGGACTAATTTGATCTTGGAAAAGCTGTAAGTCCACTTTTCACGCCTTATGTGCTTATCAAGTTGAGCTTATGAGCTTAAATAAGCCATATGCTCAAATTGATAAGCTCATAAGCTGAAATAAACGAGCTTATGAGTTTTCACGATTTCAAATAAGCCCATAAGCCCGAACAATAAACTCCCTCTAACAGGATATAGCATGACAAAAGCTAATAATAATTCAGGAAAAAATGGATGAAAAATGTGTTTGACAAAATTATAATATATGAGTATTAGAAACAGATAATGATCTTAAAAAATATATGAACTGTACTTCCGTTACCAGATTTTCCAGGTTTGATCGAGTGATATATCCTGTGCTGTAATGCACAATGCAGCTCAAGAATTTCCGGTAATTATCTGAATCATTTAATCTTTTCTTCACCTTCTCATGGAGACAAATCACTTCATCACGCATACTGCCAAAAATATTTTGTTATTAAATGACAAAAGGTGAAGCATATCAGTAAAGATCAAGTGGACGAGAATGGGATTTTTATATTGTCAACATTAACGTTATCAAATCTTAGTAAAGTCTGGATAACTGTAGTACCTTCCGATTGAGTTTTCAAGCTGGATACTAAATGCAGAATAATATGACAGAATCTGTAACAACAATAACCTAAAACACAAAAAAACTTACAGAAAAGCAAACAATCTATAAATAATCACAAAAAAAACATACAGAGAAAACTACTAAAAAAATACCAAAATAAAAACAACAACATAACCACAAAATACTAACTAAAACCACAACAAAACAAAACAAACAACAAATACTTAACAAACAACTAAATGACACAAAAAAAACACACAACAACCATAAAGACAACCACAACACCTAAAATAATCTAACATACCAAACACTACCAACACAAATAACAAGACCACAACATACAAACAAACAAACGCCTCATAAAAAAATAAACCAAACACAAACAATTAAAAACAACAAAAAAAACCACAAACTAACAAAACCAACCTAAACCAAACTAACAACACAACACAAAACAGAAACAAAGACACCAACCCCCTTAACTACTAAACAACTAAAGAGCAAATAATAAAACACCTAAATAACAACTAAAAATACAACACAAAACCACCTTAAACCAAACTAAAAAGAAGAACCAAAAAAAAACTACAAAACCACACCCCTACCACAATACTAAACATACCCAAACACACTAAAAAAAACAAAAACAACTACCCAAACAAACAACCACACCAAGATAAAACTAGCTTCAACAAAACATACCAAACACATATCAACAAACCCACCACAAACACACCAAAAAAACAAAAATAACTAGACACAAATAAAAACAAAAAAAAACACAAACTATAAAAAACAAACAGATCAACAAAAAAAAACTTACCAAAAAACAAAAAAGCAAAAGACAAACAAACACAAAAAAAAAAATAATTAAACAAAAAAAAACTCAACACCAAAACACGACATACTAAAACACACAACAAAGCTATAAATAAAGAAACAACAAATCAACACCCACAACAAACACAACTATCAACACAACCTAACACCCAAAAACAAACACAATACAACTAAAAAAAACAACCAACCACAACAAAAAAAAAAAACCCTACAAACCACAACTAACTAAGGACCAAAAAAAAAAACAAACACATACATAAATTAATATAAAAACATAAAACACAAAAACAAAATAAAACACAAGCACCCAAAAAACACCACAACAAAACCGCCTCTAAAAACTACACACCAACAAAACAAAAATCCGAAACACATCATACCAACAAACCACCACATAATAACAAAAAACAAAAAAAAAAACAACTCACTAAAAAGCCACAAAAAACTACACAGTAAACCAAACAACCTATAACTATAAAACCCAACTAACAAACAACTAAAAAACTAACAAAACACCTAAAAAAAAAACACAAGCTACAAAAACAAACCCTACAAAACAAAACATACAAACCACACTGAATAAAACAACCTAACAACAACCAAACAAAACAGGAAAAAACGAAGCCAATACAAAAAAGAAACCATCTAACAAATACAAAAAACATAACAAACAACAAACAAAAAAAAAAAACACAAGCAAGAAAAAAAAACATAACTAAAAACAAAAAATATAAAAATAAACAGAAACATACAAACAAACAAACTACCAAACTACAACACAAACAAACATAAACAAAACAACCAATAAACTACTAAAAAACCCAAACCTTACAAACACAGACAAAAACCCACAAAACACAACTAAAAACAAACCCTAAAAAAGTAAAACAAACAAACAAAGCCAAGACAACCAAAAAAATAACAAAAAAACCAATAAACATAAAAAACCAAAAAAAACACACAACAACAACAAAAATAACCTATCCCAAACACAACAAAAACAACTAACTAAAAAACACACAGCTGAAAACCTCAACACAAAAGACACAACACAAACAAACTAACCTAACTGAACAAAAACAAACAAAAAAAAAAAAACCTAAAAATCCACAAAACCCACAACAAGATCAAATAAACAAAACCAAATAAATAAAACTAAAAATACAACATACACACACAAAAAAAAAAAAAACCACTAAATATACACAAAAATCAACCAACCCAAACAACTAAATAAAACAAAACTAAACAACACAAACCTACAAAAAAAAACCAAACCACTAAAAAAAACAAACAACTAAAACAAAAAACCAACACTAAACAAATAACAACCAACTAAAAAACACACCTAACAAAAACGCAACCTAACCCAGCCACATAACTAAACAACAACAATCACATACCACTAAGCAATACAAAAACCCAACAAAAAACTAAACACAAAACTACACACCACCTAACACACAACCCAACCAAACAACACCAAACAACTAAACAGAAAAAAAAAAAAAAACCAACAAACCAATAAACAAACAACTAACAACCAAAAAAAACAATACCAAAAAACCAAAAAACTAGTAACTAAAACAATAAAAACAACAACCAAACAAACCACAACCAAAAAAAAAAAAAAAAACTCCAACACATACACAACAGAAACAACAGCTAATAACTCCAAACGACAAGAAAGACACAACCAAACAAAAAACCTATCACAAACCCCAACCAAAACTACAAAGACTAAACCTAAAACACCCGACTGACAACTAAAAAAAAACACTACGCAATACACTAAACCCTAACAACAGACCAAAACACCACACTACATATCTACAAACACACTAACAAAAAACTACTACAACAACAATAAACCCACACTAAACCCTCAAACTCATAAATCAAAAAAACCAAACCAACCTAAACTCTAACAACCACTCAAATAGACAAACACCAAACAAAACCAAACAAAAAAAACACAAAAAAAAACAATAAACCAAAACAAACACAACAAAAACCAAAAACCAAACTACTAGACCTAAAACCAAACAAAACATACAACCACCACATACCATACCTAAACAAACAAAAAATCTAAAAAACCCAAAAACACTAGCTACAAACAAAAACCTGTAAAAACCAAACCATACAACCACAAACAAACCGAAAACTAAAAAACCACAACCCAACACAACAGCTATACACACAACCAAACAAAAGAACCCAAACAAAAAAAACAACACCGAAAAAGAAACACAAAAAATAAACAAAAACAACCCAAAAATAAACATACAAAAAAAAAAAAAACAAACAACAAAAAAACAAAACTACAAACAAAAACACAAATAACAAACAACAAACCCAAAACCCAAAAAATAAAACAAAAAAAATAAACAAAACTGACTTAACAAACAAAAACTGAAAAAAAACAACTAAAAAAAACAACAGAACCCCATGAAAGCAAGATAACCACAAAAAAACACACAAAAAAAACGCTAACGAAAACAACAAACCTATACAAACTAACCACAAATAAATACATCAAGCAACATACCAACCATAAAAACACCACAACAAAAAAAAACAAACAAACCTAAACACACAAATAACAACCCAAACAAACAAAAAAACCACTAAAACTAAAAAAAAAAAAAAAACCCAAAAAAAAACAAAAAAAAAAACCAACCCCCAAACAAAAACCACTAAAACAGCTAACCAAAACAACCCCAACCAAAAAAAAAACAACAAACATCCATAAACCCAAATACCCCCAAAACTAAACACCATCACAAAACGACACCAACTACACAACAATAATAAACACTAAAAAAATAACAAAAAACACCAACAACAATAACAACAACCCAACAAACAATCCACGTAAAAAAACTACCTAAAAACAACAAAAACTCCACAACAAAACCAAAAAACAACACTACAAAAAGACAACAACAACCAAAAAAAAAACAAACAAACACAAAAATAGCAACCTCCATATTAAACAACATACATCAAACAAATAAACACAAAAAAACACAACAACAACAAACAAACTCAAAACAAACAACCCACAACCTCAAAAAAAAAACAAGCAAAAACCAAAACCTATCTAACCAAAACAAAAAAAACAAAAAAAACAACACTAACTAAAACCTACTAAAAACCCACAAACCACCCACACAGACACACTCCACAACAAAACAACTACAAATACAAATAAAACTAAAAACCCTAAACAACAACGAACAACACAAACACCAAAAAAAAAAAAAATAACACAACCCAACGAACAAAACAAAAAAAAACGAATAAAAACTAAACAACACTACAAATACTATAAAAAACAAAATACCAACCACCAAAAAAAAATTACAAACACAAAAAGCAAAAACTACCTAAAAAACAAACCTACACAAAAAGCTAATAAAAACAAAAACAACACAAAACCACCAACAAAAACTGAAGAACTACAACTACAAAAAACAAAAAACAACCCCTGTAACACTAAACAACCACTACTGTACCCGATAACATAAACAACTCTACAAAACAACCAACACACAAAAAAAAAAAAAAAAAAAAAAAACTAAAAACAAACAACAAAAAACAACACAAAAAATAACAACAACAAAAAACCAAACTCAAACACACAAAACTACAAACACACCTACCAACAAAAAAACCTCAAAAAAAAAAAAACACAACCACAAAAAAACCAACACCAACAATAAAACACTCAAACAACTATAACATCAAACAAACGACCCCATCAAAAAAGCAACACTAAACCCTAAACGAAAACAAAAAAAAAAACACCCAAAAAAAAGATAACTAAAACTACAAACAAATACAGAACAATAAAACCAAACATACAAAACAAAATAAACCACACCAACTAAAAACCACCAAAACCCAACACATTTATCCATACACTAAAAAAAACCCCACTAAAACTACCAACAACAAAATCCAACCAAACAAAAACAAAACAAACCAAACAACCAAAAACAAAAGCAAACTACACAACAAACAAAACAAAAAACCACACCAACAAACCCTCAAAACTACAAAATAACCAATAACAAAACCACAAAACTATAAAACCAAAACACCAAAAACCCAAAAACTACACAATCACGAAACACAAAAAATAAACCCAACTAACCAAACTACCAAAAAACAACGATAACTAAAATTACATATACAACCAACAACAAAAGATCCCTTACCCCAAACTAACAAAAACAAATAAAGAACAACAAACAACAAAAAAAACCAAACAACACAAAAAAACAAAAAAAACCTACACAAAACAAAAAACAAACTAATACATACTAAAAAACTACCCAAAACCCACAAACCATCAAACCCACAAAAAAAACACAAAAATCAAAAAACACACCAAAACACAAACAACAACAACAAACAAACCATAACATTCCAAACAACTTCAAACAAAAAAACCAAAAAACAAAAACAACCAAACTAAAAAAACACAACTAAAAAAAAAAAAAAACCAAAAACAAAATACAAAATAACAACAAAACACAAAAAAAAAAACAACACCACACTAAAAGAACACAACTAAACTAGCACTAAAAAAAACACATACCGAAAAAAACCTAACACAAACTAACTCAAACAACATACTAACATCAAATAAACAACACAAAACTAAAACACCAACAACAAAACACCAAAAAAACCACAAATACAAACACACATAAAAAAAACCAATACCAAAACTACACAAACAACTAGAACCGTACCCACAAAAAACACAGCAAAAACAACCCTCCACTGAAAAAATAGAAAAACAAAAAACAACTCAACAACTAACACACTAAAAATAAAAACAAAAAAACCCAAAAAAATACATAAACCACCAACAACAAATACAAACAAAAACAGAGAGGGGCCCGCTACAACTAAAAACAAAAAAACACAAAAAAAAAAAAAACCAAACCAACAAACCAAAACACCTAAAACTCAACTACACCAACACTAAAAAAAAAAAATAAAAAACACCAGACACTTAAAAAAAAACCACTGATAAAAACACCACCTACAACAAACTACACAATAATAATACTAAACCACACAAACATAAAAAAACTAAAAACAAACGAGACGAAGAACAAACAACTCACTACAAAACTCACTAAAAACAAAAAACCAAAACAAATACAGATAAAACACCACAAAAAGATCACCCTAAACACAATACAAACATACAAAAACCAATATAACACAAAAAAGACTAAGACCCAAAGATACTACAAAACTAAAACACTTTCACAAAACCAAAACTAAATATAAAAAAAAAAAACACTAAACACACCTCAAAAAAAAAGAACAAAACAAAGCAAACCAAACAAGACAAAAGCACCCAATATAAAAAAAACCAAAACAAAACACTACACACAAAATAAAAAACTTCCACAAAAAAAACAAAACCAAATAACACTATACCAAACTAACCACAAACCCCCAACACAACAAAAAAAACAACACAAACACCCACTATACAAAATACACTACCACTAACTACTAACTAACAAAAAAACTAACAAAACCAACAAAAAAAAAAACACATACAATACACAACCACCATAAATAAAAAAACAACCAAACATAACTGAAACACCAAACACACTCACAAACACGAAAAAAAAACTTAAACAACAAACACTAAAAAAAAACCAACCACAACGAAAAAATTACAACCACCAAACTTAACAATAACTCAAAACAAACAACAAACCAAAAGACAACCCCCAAAAATTAAAAAAACACACTAACCAACCATAAAAAACAAAAAAAACAATAACCAAACTAAAAAACCACACAAAAACAAAACATAAAACCACAAAAAACAAATACAACACACACAACACAACAACCGAAACACCTAAAAAACACCCTACACTAACAAAAACACACACAAAATAACAAATAAAAAAAACCCTAACAAATACAAACCTAAACTATACACCAACAAAATCTAACCATACCACACCAGCTACAAAAACTAAAACCAAAAATATCCACTCACCAAAACAACTAAAAAAAAAAAAACATAAATCAACCATCAAACTAAAATCAAACAACAAAAAACCACACACCTACCAAAAACTGAAAAAAAAAGACCCAAACAAAAAAAATTACCTACAAAAAACTTAAAAAAAAAAAAACTCACATAAACAACCTGCAAAAAAATAAAAAAAACCAAAAACACACACACAAAAACAACACTCTATGCAATAAATACCCACAAATTACCAATAATAACCCACTAAACCCACCCTGGACACAAAAACATATAATAAGCTACACCAAAACAAAACTAACTAAACCCAAAAAACAAACCAACAACTACCTAAAAACTATCCACCACAACTACACACCCCTACAAAAAAAACAAACAAAACCCAAAACAACACAACCAAAACATAACAACGAACAAACAAAAACCCAAAAAAAAAACAAACCACCCACCCACAACACCAACACCACCCCGGTACCACCGCCCAACTAAAACCCCACCCCCAGCCCCCAACCCCAACCACACCCCACCCCAGCCCAACCCTACCCATAACCCCCTACCAACCCCTCCCCCCCCCCACGCATCCCAAACACCCCCACAACTCCCCTTCCCCCACCCCCCCCTCCCCTCCCCCCAGACCAACCCCCGCCCCCCATCCTCACAAACACCCCTCCCACCCCTAAACTCAACACCCGACACCCAACGAAAAACAACAACACAAACACACACACCCCCGCCAAAAACCCCCCACTAAACATAATACAAAACGCAAAAAATAAAAGCCTTACACACAAAAACTTAAAAAAACATAAACAAAAACCTACACAACACAAACCACTACAACAAAACCTAAAAAAAAAAAACAAAACCTACCAAACTGCCCTCGCAGCAAAAAAACTAAAAAACACCCAAAAAACATAAATAAATAAAAACCCAAAAAAAGAAACCCACTTACAAAAACAACCTAAAAAAAAAACTATAACACAAAAAAAAAAAACCTAAAAAAACAACCAAACAAACAAAAAACTCAAAACACCAAAAACTAATCAAACTAAACTAAAACTACCAAAACCTAAACCACTAACAACACAAAAACAACAACACATCACATCAGCCTAAAAAACCAAAAATTAAAAAACCTAAAAAACCCAAAAAAAATCACAAGTAAAAACAAACAAAAACAAAATAAATCACCGAACCCACAAAAACAAAAAAAAAATAAAAACAAACAAACAAAAACAACAAACATAAAACCTACCTACCAAATAACAACTCAACAATCAACACAACCTACAACACTTAAACTACAGAAACACTAATAAAACTAACAAATAACTAAAACAAAAACCTAAAAAAAACTAACTAACAAAAACTAAGACTAAACAAAACCAACACTAAAAAATACAACCCCTACAATAACACTAAAAAAAAAAACATAAAACAAACAAAAAAAAAATAAACACCACAAAAAAAAAACCAACACACAACAAAAAAAACACGACAAAACCACACAAAACTAAAAAACTAACCAAAACAAAACCAAAAAAAACAAAAAACACGAAAAACCAATCAACCCCAAACAACAGAACAAAAAAACCAACCCCACAAAAAAACCAAACACACAACAACACTAACTAACACCAAAATAAAACAACTCCATCCATAAAAAAACAATACCCACAAACCTAAAAACAAACAAACCTACTAAAAATCACTAAAAAAAAAAAACCCAATCAAAAAAAAAAAAACCAAACAACAAAAACCAAACAAAAACAAAACCAAAAAACAAAAACAACACCTAAATAACTAAAAAAAAAAAAAAAACTCCCCCTACAAAAAACAAAAAAACCAAAAAATAAACAAACCACCAAAAACTACCCATACAAACAAACACACAACAAAAAAAAAAAAAACCTAAAACACACCCAAAAACGCACAAATCAAAGCACAACAACAAAAAAAAATAAACTATCTAACTTAACACAAAATCACTAAAAAAAAAAAACACACTCACCCAAAAACACCTCAAAAAATACTCCTAAACTACTAAAAAACCACTCATAAAAAAAATAAAATACGACAACAACAAAAAAAAACCCTAAAAACAACAACACATCAAACAATAAATACACAACCACAACCACAAAAACACAAACCACAATTCCAAAGCACCTAACCCAAACCCACCACACAAACATTTATAAAAAAACAAACAAAAAAACACAAAAACAAAGCAAAAGACGAGCAAAACAACCAAAACACTTACTAAAAAAAAAAAACAATACAACTAAATCAACATAACAACATAAAAACTACACAACAAAAACCTCTAAAACTACTGATAACAAGAAGATCTAAACCACAAAAAAAAAAAAAAAATCACTACAACTAAAACCTCCCAAACAATAGCAAAAAACACACAAACGATACAACCACACAAAAACCTAAAAACAACAACACCAAACTACACTACAAAACCTAAAAAAATACAAATAAAAACAACATCTATAAAACAACCAAAACACACCCCAGAAAACAAAGCCAACAACCAAAAAAAAACACTTAAACACACTACATACTAAACACAAAAAAACCACAAATCTAACAAAAAACTAACTAAACTAACAACAAAAACAAAACAAACACATAAACCACATAAACCATAACCTAAACAACAACATAACAAAAACAACCAAAAACACAAACAACCACAAATAATAAAACAACAAAATAAACAAAACCAAAACAAACAAAATTACAAACAACAAAAAAACAAAAAAAAAAAAAAAAACCAACCCATCAAACAACACTAACTACTAACAAATAAAACACAGAAAACACAAAAACTAAAAAAACTAACCAACAACAAAAGACTTCAACAAAACTAAAATAACAACATACTAACTAGCCCACACAATCAAAAACAAAAAAAACATATAAAAACACAACAACACTAGGAGAATCAAACCACTAAAACAACTAACCACTACCACAAACAAAAACAAAAAACGAAAAAAAACCAACAAACACAAAATCTAAACCTAAAAACAAAAAAAACCCACACAAACAAATAAACAACAAAAACACACTTAAAACACACTTAAAATAATAAAACCCATACACCAAAAAAATCCTATACAAAAACTAAAAAAAACAACTCAAAAACTAACAAAAACAAACAAGCATAAAAGCAAAACACCACCTAAACACACAAACTACAGCACTAAAAAAAACCTCAGAAAAGAACAAAAGACAACACCCCCAACAAATAACCCCTAAAAACAACACTACATAAAACTAACTAATAAAACAACTAATCCTGACAACCAGACACTAAAAATACTACCACTAAGAAACAACAAAAAAAAAACAAACCTACAAAACCAAATTAACACAAGAAAAAAAACCAAAAAAGACACCAATATACCAAACAAAAAACAAACAAAAACAACAATACACTAGAAAACAAAAAAAAAAAACATAAACCCCCACCAACACAAAAAAAAACTTAATCCACAAAGAAACACCCAAAAAACCAAAAAAACGAAAGAAAAAATAAAAAATAAAAACCAATACTACAAACCCAAAAAAACAAACCTAAACACAACCCAACAAAACCACCACAAAAAAACTATAACAAACTAAACAACTCCATACAAAACACTAAACTACACCAAAACAAAAAAACAACCCAACTAAAAAAAACACAAAAAAAACTAAAAACAAGAAGAAACTTATGATAACAACACAAAACCAAAAAATAACACAAAAACTACCACTACATCCACAAATATCCGATACTAGCTACCACCACAACACCCTATACAAACCAAAACAAAAAAACACGACAAAAAAAATAAAACAAACAAAAACTATAAAACCATACTTACACATAACATCCACCAAAGCTGAACGTCCAAAAAAAAAAACACAAAAACCATACACAAAAAAACACACTAAAAACTAACTAACCTACACACAAACAAAACCACAAAAAAAAAAACAAAAAAAAAAAAACTTAAAAAACACAACACACAACAAAAAAAACACAAAAAAAAGACACAAAAAAAAAAAAATAACACACTAAACTACAAAAACTACAACTACAAATAAACACACAAAAAAACATAACAAACTCCAAAAACCACACAAAAACCAAACAAAAATTACCCCAAAACACTGCAAAGAACAGGAGATTAGGCACAAATCACAATTATATTTTCAACTTAACTACTATAGATATGATTCTGTCTACAGCGATTAAAAACTATATGTATTTATAACATCAGCAGCCTGAGTTTCAAGCTGGATACTAAATGCAGGAATAATTATGACAGAATCTGTAACAAACAATACTGCAAAGAAAAGACGATTAGGCACAAATCACAATTATATTTTCAACTTAACTACTATAGATATGATTCTGTCTACAGCGATTAAAAACTATATGTATTTATAACATCAGCAGCCTGAGATGAAGCACTAGTTTCTTTAAGTTCGTGTATATGGTCTCACCTTTCACAATCGGTCGCCAGATAAGCAATTTGACGAGAAAAACACCAATAAATACTGGTGACCGCTATATATGGATGGATCAAGATTATCAAATACAACTCGACCAAAATGCTGTCCGCGTATATGCCGGACAGGCTAGTAGTCCGAAGGGGCTACACAAAACCCAAGCGAACCACTCAAGCTCAATCAAATCACAAGAGTCCGAACGGGCCATAAAGTTCCAAGCGG
>BQNB010099530.1:0-24905 GCA_026074375.1 Tanacetum coccineum | reverse complement strand
GACATTTGACATACTTAAAATGTTGTTGCTTCAGCAAAAAAAGTACCTTTCCAGTGAGAATGATGACTCCTATACTACTATCATCTCTGGCATCATTAAAAGCACGAATTAGTTCTTTGACTGTATGTGGTTGAAATGCGTTTCTCCTCTTGGGTCTGTTTATTGTTATCTGAATACACAAATGAAAAAAATGCTGATAAATATAATTTTCCATAAAGGATCCAACTCTTATGCATACATAATCTATTTTCATTCTGTTAAATAAATGTTGTCTCTTCTGATACTAAAGATCAAGCATGTAACAGTATTTCTATTTCCATTTTTAAACGACATTTTTTCTTGAATTCAAAATCTAGAGGATTTCAGGGGTGTATGGCGTTGCATTTGAAAGTTCGTATTTGATTATAATGAGTTTCTAGTTTTTTAGGCACAAAAGTATTGATCTTTTTTTCCGTTTTATTTGGAAATTATTAGAACAATCTTATTAATTGGGGGGTGGTTGGATAAGCTTATTTAATCAGTTGGATATGTTACCAAACACAATAAAAGGGGACTGGGTGGATGTCATTATGTTAAGGTAATTAAGGGGATGTTTGGAAAAGCTTATCAGGACAATGTCGATACTGCCCACCAATATTAATTATCATGGCGGCAATAAGGAAACACTAACGTAGTGTTTGGTATGTTGTAATCAAAGGGGGAATGGAAAAGATTATTACGATGGAATGAAAAAATATTTTTTGTTTACATTTATTATGGAATGTAATGATTCATTACAAGAAATGACCCATTACACCAAAAGCATTCCTTAGGGGCCTCCTACTTTTTTTCCATTCCATCTTGTAATGGAATCAAATTACATAAAACTACATCATTAACTAACATATTAAATTAACTTCCTATCACTAATGAGGCATTTTAGTATTTTTATCATGATTCCATTACGTCTTATCATACAAACCAAACATGATTAATAATGGTAATGAATTATTACATTCCACTGTTTATTCCATTACATTTGTTATTCCATTCATTTGACATTTTATTCCGTCCTACCAAACGAACCCTAAGTTTAAACTAAAAATTGTGCCAAAACAAATAATAAGCTATATAAATCACAAGTCAAACAAAAAAACACCCCCTTTTTCTAAGATAAATATATCAACATAATTAAAGTAAAGAAAATATCGCACCTGATGATTTTTGATCTTCTTCTCCATCTTGACCACGTCAGAATCCTTGCTACACCACCGGTTGCCAACTTTGCCTCGTCTGCCCCCCATCAGACCTAATAAATCTACCTTTTGTGGGTTTGATCAAATGAATTTAGGGTGTATGTGTTTTCTGGAGCTGTGATTATGTGTACTCTAACACCACCATGGTTCAAAAAGGCGCGCCATGGTGCCGCTAAGGCCTCGTAAAGGCGCGAGGCATAACCTCCACGCCACGCAATAGACCAAGGCTTGAGCTTAAGGCTTGACGTGAGATAAGGAGTGAAAAAACGTGATAAGACGTGATGCATGGAGGCTTTTTTTGTTGTAATTTAGCATGCATAACAATTATAATCTAAATATATCATCAAAGCACGTAATAGCGGAAGCGATAACAAATCATATAATTAACATGCATATAATTAACCGGGTCGGGTTACATACCTTTGGATTCTCGCGAGGACAAGAATCGTTCTTGTTTTCTTTGTTCTTGATCTAACCCTAATTAGGGTTTATGTGGATCTATTGATTAACCCCTTACCAAGTTTTGTTAATCGATCCAAGATTTAATCTATAGTGAGATTAAACCACGTTCTTGTACACACGTTTTAGAAACAAGTTAACCAAAAGACTAGTTTGAAAACTAGAAAACGTTTCTAGGTTTAAAATCGATCAAACAAAAAAAATCCCTTGGGATTGATTTTGGCCGATCAAACAAAAGGGAGATCAAAGAAAAATTTAGGGATCTTTTGTGTGTACAAAACTTCTCTCTCTATTGATCCCTTAATTCCTTTGTTTATATAGACTAACCAAACTTAGAGCCTAAGTCAAGTTCTATTAGGAAAAGGAAACAAAATCTTTTCCTATTCCCCTCTTGCCTATAACCGGCCAATACACCACCTTCATGGGGTGTTTCGGAACCTTCTCGACTTCCTTTTACAAAGTTAGTCCTTCCCTTTATTCGTTAGTAATTTACCGTTAAATACTTAACGACCGTAAAACATTTTTGTATATTTAATAAATATATTACATTTAATATAATTATTAATTCGTTAAATCTTTACGTATTGTGTGCAATCCTGTGGTCTCGAGTTCGATCCTAACACACGACTATTAATTTATCGTCCATAAACTAACAGCTCCCACTTGGATATATTTTAATAGTGTGATCACATCGGTTAGCGTCTAGTTACACGCCGATGCCTCTAGTACGACTCGAGTAAGGTCTCCTGGACAAAACCTTTTAACGATTCATCATTATTATTATCCTTTTGTTTCTAATACAATGTTAATAAGGATATGGATCTTAGTCATTCCTTAATTAACTGATTTTGTTTCTCGTTTTATCTGATTGAGCAAGATTACCAAATCTTCTAAACGTGTTCTAGAAAATCTTGGGTGTGGCCACACATACATCTTACCAATCCCACGAGGGGCCCAGCTGTATTAAACTTCAAAACGAATTTGAAGGAAACAAATCCCTTATTGACTACAAGCAAAACTTATGAATTTTGCAACACTTCTGAAAACAATCCGTATAACTACCAGTTACGTGTAGCGTTAAATTGCTTCACAGAAATGCACTAGATCCATGACAGTTTCCTGGTATCTCAAGTCTGAGGATAACTATTTTATGATTTACTTAATGACAAGATCCATAAAGTACAATCATATAGTTGGGATAAGTCCTATATTCAATTCATCGAATATCATCTAAATTTGGCATGTAATCACATCAATATACTTTCAAGTATATCCGACCACAATTTAGATTTGTCTTAATTTAATAATATTCCCATATCATTAATTGACAACGGACATTTAGAATAATTCATTATTCAAGGATTTAAAACATGCAAAATAGGATACAAAATTAAATAACAAAAATAAACATAACCAATATTTTATTTCATCAAATAATAATGTTTACAATATCCTTTATCCAAATACTAATCACAGGTATGCATGAAACTACTAGCTAATTGAAGTCCAATTCCATTGGCATGATCAGTAACCTTTCCTCTAGGTAAAGCCTTAGTGAAAGGATCAGCTAAGTTATCATCTGTGTGAACTTTTAATATTTTGATTTCACCACTCTCGACTTGTTCTCGAACGAAGTGATATCTCCGTAGAAAATGTCTGGCGCCTTTCATTATTCCAGAATCTTTGGCGAATATGATTGCAGCAGAATTGTCACAATACATATTAATAGGCTCTTTTATTGAAGGCATCACTCCAAGATCTCCAACAAATTTCCTAATCCAAACAGCCTCCATTGCAGCTTCTGAAGCAGCCATGTATTCAGCTTGTGCTGGCAGACATTGCAATTGTTTGTCTCTTCTTGCTCTTCAGTCTACTTTCCTCCATTGACGACAAAGATCTCATATAACCGTCTAAGACTCGTATCATCTTTATTACTCTGCCAGGACCATCACAGAACAAACCCTGTAACATTAAGTTATGTATCCTTGGTTTCCTCCATATACCCTAAAAACATATCTCTCGTATTCCTCAGATACTTCAGAATATGTTTAACAGCAACCCAGTGGAGATTCCCTGGATTCTGTTGATATCGACTGACCAAGTTTTGAGCAAACGCCACATCTGGCCTTGTGCATCTAACAGCATACATAATAGATCCTACAGCCGAAGCATAAGGTACTTTTTCATGTAAGCCACCTCTTCAGGTGTTGAAGCACACATGTAACACCCCCATTTTACAATATAGCAGCGAAAGATAATCTGGGGTATTACTTCATGGATACAACAATCATAAAATCATAAGAAACAACTTTAACAAGAGACGATTGTTTTGGAAAAATTTAGTTATCATTCTTTAATCAAGATTTTACAAAATGCAGTCCCAAAATCTAACACATCATGTTAGAATGATAACAGTTTCCAGCATCTCGAGTGCCAACACTCCGACCGTAACTTGCTCAATTACCTGAGATAAACATGCTAAAAAGGGTCAACACAAAGGTTGAGTGAAATTCATATAGGTTTTCTGAAAATGTAATAATTAAATACAAGTTATCATAATATGGAAATGTGTGTAGTGCAGGAATAATTGTTATCAAGAACCATTATTGTCATGGTGAACAAGTATTTATCACCCTAAAACTCATAATCACATAAAGAGATAAAGAGATATTAAAGAGATATTGGGAGATACTACCCAAAGAGACATTGGGAGATACTACCCAAAGAGATATTGGGAGATATTACCCAAAGAGATATTGGGAGATATTACCCAAAAGGATATATAAGAATATTGAGAGATACTACCAAATAATATTTTCCATGTACCTCTAGCAATAATTATATCAAGATAGCAATAATAGTTTAGCAAAACACATGCATTCAGGATTTATATCAGTATCAACAGGTTTTATAAAGTATGTGAGATTATGAACTCATTAAGTCTTTGAAAAGTAATCACATTGTTATGAGTATATAAAAGAGTTTGTAACAAGCATGTATCCCCCTCGCGGGTTTATAAAACATGTAAAATAAGTAAAGGCGAGGTTATGAACTTCACCTGATATGTAGATGTATTAAATATTCTGAAATGAAAGCTGACGACCTTATCACAATCTTAACCGGGGAAGGTTGATATAGTAAAATGATAGTAAACAGCCACGTCACACAACCTGAGTAGAATATGTCAAGTCTTAGGAAGATTGTACTTTAGAACTTTAGTTTAAGAGTTATGAGTTTGATTGAAGAGTTTGGAATTATTGTATCACCGTTCGGGCCATCATAATTCAGAAGTCATTCATAAACGTTGAGGACTAGGGCACTTTAAATCGTAAACCCCAACAACTCAGTCAGAAACGTAATACCAAGGACGAAATATCTTTAATATGAAGCTCACCCGTATTGGTACAATATAGCTTTCGGATGATCGATTTTAAGCGTTTTATTCAATATCTGGAAATGTTTAAGCACCATCAACTTTATTAAAGTTATGTCTGGTAATGTTTTGAATGTGTTTTTATACTTTTTCAAAATGTTACATTTTAGACCCTAGGGTTTGGAAAATTACAAGTAGACCCCTAGGGTTTGCATTTTTATGACTTTGGTCCTTCAACTTTTATTGATATACCAAGTAAACCTTGGAGTTTGAAAAGTGACATAATAGACCCCTATAGTTATAACTTTGATAAAATGATATATTCACCCTTTTAGTTTATAAGTTTCCAAAAGTTTACGATATATACCCCTGCATTGGTTATACATCCAAAACAATGTCCAGATTGCCAGCAAGCTTAATTTTAACATTTTCATTAGAGAATTTATAAGTTATAATAACCTAAAAAATGAAGTTTTAACATAACACAAGTTTAATTTAACGATTCGTTAAGCTAGGAAGTAAAACGGGTCGAATTAGGGTTTCAAAACGTAAACGCGTGGGTTTTAAGTTCAAATTCCTTCATTAATCAATAAATTAGTTATTTTAACATTAGTTAAGCATGATAGGATAGATTATAACAATATTTAACCATTATAACATTTAGTTTTAAGAAAAACGCGAAATTAGGGTTTCGGGTGTACGGTTTTGGATCAAAACGGAAAATGAGGCATTAATGAGTTAAGAAACTTTAACAAGAGTATATTTAGGATCATATGAACATTATAAGGGTGTAGTAGCAGAAGTAGAACATTCAAAACCTGGGTTTGAGCTTCAAGGATCAAAAATGGTGGAAACGGGTCAGAATCGGGACTTTCGGCTTTGTACGGCTAGAGTAACGACTCTCGGGCTTCGTTTCTTGGTTTCTTTTGCTTCCTTTCTATACTTGAGACTTCTTAAGATCACTTAGGATCTATTAGAGCAAAGGATTGCTTATATAATGGGTATGAGATAAGATAGAATGGGGATGAAAAAAAATGAATATTTAGGTTTCCTATTATACAGTTCTCAAGACCAAGGAGAGTAAGACAAGCATAGGATCTGTTTCTTGAAATGTGTTGTAGCGTATAAGTGATGTGTAGAAGGCTAAAGAAAATGTAGGGAGTGGAAGGTCTAGGATAGCTTAGATGTGTTGGCATTCCCTCTATCTCTGGCTGTGGAAAGGAGAAGAAAAGGAAGCACATGGTGGCCTTTTCATTTCTTTACCATGGATGATCAAAGTTCTTATAACTGCAATAAAGAGTGCTAGAAGGTATCTTGGATGGTATTTGAACCTGGTGGCAAATTTAGAGGGTTAAAATGGTCATAGAAGAAACCAGGTCTAATTTTGGTTCGACGGTTTCATTCAAAGGATTTAACAAGGTACCTTGTGTTATAAATGATTAAGGAATGATTGAAAATAGGTTTTAAGGTCGGATAAAGTAATTAGCAAAGATTAGCAATTTGTTTGGGTTAAAACGGATTAGAATTCGAAGAAACGGGAGTTACGGGTTCAACTAGGCTCGTTTAAGAGGTTTTTCTTGACTTTCTTACTTATATTTTATTCATACTTTTGATTAAGAATGATGGAATACAAATCCTAGGGGTTATATAAAGTATTATAAATGAAGGTTTGTCGTTAGTTTAAGTTATAATGGGGTTGAAATTAAGGAACCGGGTCAAAGTTACAATTAGGCATAATTAGGGTTTTCCTGGATTCGTTAAGTGTTTTCTTCTCTAGGCTTTGATTTCTTGCACATTGCCAAGTTTAATGATAGATAAATGATTTTGAAAACTCATTTTTAAATGAGTTTATAATGGCCCTTGGTTGGTTATTTGGGATAAATGGTTTTAAAACGAGTACACGTTAAATGAAACCAATTAGGTAATTTAGGGTTTCTGGATATGTTTTGGCGTACAAGTGAGGTAAAATGAAGAAGTATGAACAGATAATGATTTGAATGATGAATGATATATTTAAAAATAAGTATTACAACTTATTTTGAAGTGTTGGTTTGGGTTTACTATGGATAAAAGCCAGAATAGTCCATGGGCCTTTAGAAAACTAGCTTGGTTTTAAGGGTTTAGGGTTTTGAATTAAGGGTTTTGAGTGCATAAAGATGTATGAAAGTTTATGAATAGAATATTTAGGGTT
The DNA here is from genome assembly GCA_026074375.1 of Tanacetum coccineum. Taxonomy (NCBI): domain Eukaryota; kingdom Viridiplantae; phylum Streptophyta; class Magnoliopsida; order Asterales; family Asteraceae; genus Tanacetum; species Tanacetum coccineum. The sequence goes on along the minus strand of BQNB010099530.1, from coordinate 17,647 downwards.
TATACATTGTATAATGAGTGTAGTAGCTTGTACACAAGTGATGGTGAAGAAATTAGAACGAAAATGGAGGTAAAACGGCTATTTTAGAGATCATGCTTAATGACTTGTATATTGAGTTTTTAGAGATTTGTACTTTGACTTGAAGAGATTTTATATTTCAAATGAGATATCATATTACTTGTACATATGATTTAGTATCTTGTGCATTCACTTTAGATGTTAATCTTTCATGGAATTAGGGTTTAGAGGTAATAACGAAACCGGTTTAAAGCCCGTTTTGATATAACGTTGCGAATGGTACATTATAGGAATAATGTACTTTGTAATAAAGATATTATGATATTGACTTGACATGTTATGATGTTTGCTTGACATATATGAAGACAGGATTGCCATAGATAGGTTGCGTGAGCTTGTCTACTTTAGTTATGACATACTGAGATATATAAGTAATGTAATAAAGCGAAAAATTTCCCCGTATAATTGTGATAATAGTAAAATAGGTTGATGAAAATTCTTGGGTTGTTATAACACATCTCATTACTTAATTCATGTTTCACTTCCATTGGCAAATAACCTTTCTTAGAGTTATGCATATTGAATTTCTCATAATTATGTCAATGTAACACATTGACTAAGTCCAATTAACTGCTTAGATCTATCTCTATAGATTTTAATTCCCAGAATGTATGCAGCTTCTCCTAAATCCTTCATAGAAAAACACTTTCCAAGATAATCCTTAACTTCCTTAAGTCTTGGAATGTTGTTTCCCATGATTAATATGTCATCAACATATAGGATCAAGAATACTACATTACTCCCACTAGCTTTGTGATATACACATGGCTCATCACGATTTTGAATAAATCCAAACTTCTTGATTTCCTCATCAAATCGATTATTCCATTGACAGTGATGCCTGCTTCAAACCATAAATGAACTTTAAAAGTTTCCATACACTCTTTTGGATATTTTGGATTAACTACCTCTTCAGGTTGGCTCCATATAAATTGTCTTCATCTAATCGACCATTCAAGAAGGTCAGTATTTAAACATCCATTTGCCAAATCTCATAATCACAGTACGCTGCTATAGCTATGAGTATCCTAATAGCTCTAATGTCTGCTACAGGAGAAAATGTCTCCTCATAGTCAATCCCATAGGTTTGAGTGCAACCTTTAGCTACCAGACGAGCTTTATAGGTGTGTACTTCACCATCCATGTCATTCCTTCTTCGTGAATAAGCCACTTACTCCTTACTACTTTAGCATGGAGGAGGGACTACTTCATCCAACTTCTTAACTTTCATGAGTTCATTTTCCTCATCCATTGCACCTTGCATATTACCTTATCAAAGGTCAAGCATGGTCAGCTTTTTATAATTAAGCAGGTTCTCCAAGATCCCTACACATCATCCTTCAACCTCGAGTTTAAGAATTAGACTGTGGGTCACATTTATATCCTTTCAGATCTACGGATAGGAATTAATTCCGGTGGAGGACCCAGACTTTCAGTTCTACTGGAATTTCGCTAGTGTTTTTAGAAGGTAATGTATCCATATGATCTTCTTCCAGATCATAATCTCTCCCACTGAATTCTTGAATATGAGAAATCTCTTTCAAGAAAATTATAATGTGTTTTTTTAGTTTCTCATATCTAGCAATAATTACTTTGTTTTCAGGTGTAAAATAAAAAGTATAACCCATGTTTATCTTAGGGTATCAACAAAGATACACTTTACAATCTCTGTTGGAGTTTATCAGCTGAGTCACGTTTCACATACGCCTCGCAACCCCAGACCTTTAAATAAGACAAATTCGGTACCTTGCCATGCCATATTTCATATTGGAGCCTTATCAACTTCTCGTGGAAACATATTAGAATCCGAACAGCAATTCTAAGGCATAATTCCCAAAAAAAGATAATGTAGAGTTGTAAGATTAATCATAATCGTTACCATATTCATAGTAGTGTACGATTTCTCCTTTCAGATACACCATTTTGTTGTGGAGTATATGGAGAAGTAAGATGCTGTACTATACCATTCTTACCCATATATTCTTTAAACTCTTGGCTTAAATATTCACCACCTCTATCGGATCGAAGAGCTTTAATATTCTTTCCTAGTTGCAATTCTACTTCTGATTTAAATACCTTAAATGTTTCAAATACCTCATGTTTATGTTTAAGCAAATAAACATAACCATAACCACTAAAATCATCAGTAAAGGTTAAGAAGTAGCTAGCACCTTTCCTTGACACATGTCTAAATGGTCCACACACATCATGTATGATTAAACCCAAGTAGATCTGTAGCCCTTTCAATGTATATTAATAAAAGGTTTCATTGTCAATCATTCCCAGAAATACAAGATTCGCATTTATCCTATGAATCGTCATTATACGTTTTCCAAAAAGTCCTCACGTGAAGCTTTTGCATGCGAGTCTTTGCCAATATGGGCAAGTCTAACCAATGCAAAGATAAGAAAGTCAAGTCTACTTTCTCTTCTTATTAATCTAAAAATAAATATTATTATCTTGGAAACCATTATCATTCATGTCAATTTCGAACACACCATTCACAGATATAGCACTAAAATAGAAAATACCATTTAAAGAAACAGAAATTCCATTACTAGTAACAGTGTGAACAAATCCAAGATCCAACAAACAAGAAAAGGAAACAACACCTCTAATTATAGAAGGTGCATAATGACAATTGTTTAATGACAGTACTAAACCAGATGGTAAAACTAAATTAAACACTCATATGGCTTCAACAGCTGCTTGTGCTCCATTTCCTACATGCAGATATGCTCTCACATAGGATAGCTTCCTTTTCACTCTAAATCCCTGTAGCGTATTACATATGTGAATACCGCATCCAGTATCATATACCCAAGAATTTAATTTGTGAGTTAGATTAAATAATTCAATCATAAATAAGTTACCTGAAGCTGCAGCACCGTGCTCAGCCTTCTTGTTCTTATTTGTTCGCAACTCTTCGAGGTAAAGAGGGCATGTTAGCCTCAATTTATTGAGTCGAACAAGGAAGCTCGGTCACTCTATGATGGAGCTTCGGTCTTTAATTAGTTAACGTTGTAATAGGAAAGTATCGGGAATCGGGCTCGATAGTGAATCTAATATTGTATATGTTTTGGGTTTAATCCCAAGCAAAACCTGAGCCCGGGTCCTAGTTAAATATTCCGCGCGTCACTTTTGAGTGTCGGGGTATATAAGGAACTTTTCCACTTTGAAAAGTAAGTTGTTCAAAATATCTAAATAATATCTTTTCTCTTTTCTCTCATTTCTCTCTCTAGTTTCTCTCTTTCTTTCTCCTTTCTAGTTCGATTTCGTGAACGATTGTATGAAGTGAAGTGATATCGGGATCCTAAATGAACTTCTTTTTGCTTTACTCGTTTCACAAGATGAACAAAGTTGATCCTTGACATATTTCAACTTAGGTAAGTCATTCACAACCTCTTTCTTTGAGAGTAAGGTGATGTACTCGAAGTTAAGATGAGACAAGCCTCGATCCATAACCATTGCCTGAGTTGGTGAAGCATTTAGCAATGAAAACAGATTGGGTTTGATGAAGTTGTTTTCTAGAAGAGAATATTGTGTAGAGATCAGATCCATGACTACCAGTTAGTAAATTGTTTCCCTGAAGATCTCTCACAAAACAAGTAGATTTCCTAAAAGCAACCTCCAAATCAGCATCACAGAATTGACCAACCGAGAAAAGATTGTGATTGAGGCCTTCGACGTAATAAACCCGTTTGATCGTGACATTCCCCTTGAATTCAGATCTTCCACAACCAAGAATTGGGAGCAAACTGATCATTTCCAAAACGAACAGTACCCAGAAATTTCTCCACAAAATTACAGCAACAAAAACACTTAGATTTCCCGTCATGTGCTTTGTGCATCCAGAGTCAACAATGAATAGGAGAGTATTGTACAAATCTTGCAAGAGAATTAGAGGACGATGGAACATTGGACAAATTAGATCCTAAGGAATTTGATATCTTCAAGACATTAGTTATCCTAGAGACAATGTCTATAGTGGGACTAATACTTGTTGATTCATCATCTTTCCTAATCTTGGGCATCCATATCTTTTTGGTCTTAAGTGGCTTTTGTGTCCATGTATAACCTGATGGACATCTCTTAGCTATCCACCATTTCCATTCCTGATTAGTATTCTCATACAACTCCTTATAGTAACTCTTGGATTTCTGAATAGTGGTATCTGATGCAACTGTTTTCTTATGGGGTGTTGCAACAGATTTGTTCGCTTTTCTCTTGGGTTTACTACACTAATAGGCACGAACATTCGGCTTCTTAGTTACTAGCATTCATCACCGTCTTTAAAGTATCGAGAAACACAAGCATCATGATTAGAATTAAACACACATGTTCCACATTCAGCACAAAAACATTATTTTCATTCGAAGATTCCTGGGTTGAACTGTCATTACACTCAGTTACAGACTGATTGTTTTCTTTAGAAATACTAAAGAAATCCTAATGATGGTCTTCTACCTTTCCTCCTTTTTATAACTTCCACTTGACTATGGATTTTGGCACGACCTTATCTTTAACTTGATAGCACTTAAGCTGTGGTCTGCTAACACTAGTAGTGTGAATTACTCCTGAAGATTTAGACATGTAAGGATTAGTATTCCTAGAAGCATGAGGCAACTGTGGTGTTCTAGTTTGTGTTGTGGTGGAGGCAATTCTATACATTCCTGGTTTAAGCACATTTGTGTTTCGAACCGCTTGGTTTCTTTTCTGAGGCAAACTCTGTTTAGTGACTGGTTTAAATAACCATCGCCGACACATAGTTTTCATTTAACCACCTGTTTCGTTTAAAACTCTCTCCAGGCCACGTTCCTCAAGGACAAAAGGCGTCCAGATATGACAACTCTGAACCCGTGCCCCCAAGACAAAATGTTGTTTCCTGACAGCAGAAATAAGACAGATTATCGTCACAACAAGGGTTAGAATATTCTCTTCAGTCCTTACTTTGGGAAGATTATTCAATCCAACACAGATGCCAGAAGAGGGCGTTGCTGGCGGGGCTGAGGGGGGGGGCTTGAGGAAATAAACAATTGGTTCAAGGCACGGCTGGAAAGGGCGAGTGCGGTTATACAAGAAGAAGGAAGTTGTGATCAATCCGTTTTTGACTCGGGGAGAGCGAGGTAGAAATTGGTGAGTCTTTCCTCACGCAACATTGATAATAAACCGATGTGCATCATTTCAACCAACAAAGTCCTATTACCAGATGGACCAGAGCTCCATCCATTAGAACAAGTTCGTGGAGAAATCCAACCATGCCAAGTCAAACAAGACGACACTGCGTTGCCACAGATCCTGAAATGTGTATGTTCGCGCTCACGTGAGTATTGTTGAACCAAAAACTGTAAGGAGGCCAATTGGCCTGATTTCGGCATGGATCGAGCAATGCAGATGAACGTCGGTCAGATATTGTCAGACTCAGGTCTGGGAACAGTGACAAACCATTTGGCAAGATGATTATAAACCTAAAGTTTATAGAAGTAACAAGAAGGATAAGATCAGACGTAATTCGCAACAAAGCGCGACATGTGTAGCTAAAGGTTATGCTCAGTAAGAAGTGTTGATTTTGAAAGTCATTTGCTCCATTGCTCGCTCTTGAAACAGCTCGGATTTTTCGTTAGCCCACGCAGCACACAATCCTTCCAATCTATCAGATGACGTAAAAACGCATTCTTATGTCCACGGAAGGAGGAGGTTTTATGTTGCTCAGCCAGAAGGGTTTGTTGATCCAGATCAATCTATCCAGAAAAATCTACCTTCTCAGGAAGCTTTGTATGGGAGTTAAAAGAAAGCTCCAAAGGGCCTGTAACGATGAAACACTATCAAACTTCCTGATGTCCCAAAGGCTTTAAATTAAGGTACAATTGACCCACTTTATTCAAGATAAAATACGGTGAGGATATTCTACTAGTGCAATTTACGTGATGACATAATTATTTGGTCTACAACCTAAATATTCAAAAAGATTTGAAAAAGTTAATGCACAGTAATTTGTAAATGTCTTTAATGGGGGAATGAAATTCTTTTTAGGACTTCAGATCCACCAGTCCCAAAGGGTATTTTTATCACTCAGGCCAGTAAGCTTTAGAAATTCTGAAAATCATAATAATGGTTAATTGCCACTCCATTGTACATACCATAGGCTACAAAACCCAAACTAGATGAAGACTTGAGTGGAACAACTGATTAACGGAAAGTAAAAATCGGGGTACTCATGTACTAGACACTAGTAGACCAACTTAGTGCAACATGCTATTGTGCACGTTATACCAAGCACGCCCAACACCAAAAGCACCTCAAGGAGGTTAAAAGATCTTTAAATACCTAACAGGTACATTAACATGGACACTGGTATCCAAGATTCTGCTTTAAACTAACAGCCATTTCAGACGAAATCCATTGCCGATGCCTTGATACTCGGAAAAAGCAACTTCTGGAGGGATATAGACCTTGGTGATTAAACTTGTAAGCTGGATGTCAAAAGAAACAAAAACTGCACTGCAATGTCTTCAGCAAGAGGCAAGTATATGGCGTTTATCTTCAAGTTGTGCTCAAGTAATGTATGAGGACACAACCTTCACAGATAAATGGCTTCAACTACAACAAAATACCGTTGTATTGCGACTTCTCAGTCCAGCCATAAAGCAAACTCATGGCAACCCGTACGAACACTCACGGACAAAGCAACATCATACTCGTATCACTTGTCATAAAGGAACAGGGTGAAAAAGAATAATTGATTAATTTGTCAGAACCTGAATACCAATTAGCGGACAAGTTTACGAAAGCCTTCCTGAGGATCGGTTAAGTATCTGTCAGAAGGATTTGGTATGAGATGTTTGACTCCAGCGAACTGGAGGTTCTGAAAAAGAGACTGCATGATCATCACATCAAACATCACCATGTACATATTTTTTTTTGAGAAAGTTAAATAAAAGAATATAGAAACTTTTTTTCAAAAAGAAAATACAAAATCAGAAAAACAGAAAATTTCCAAAAAGATTCTTCTCGACATGTCTCTTGGAATCGATAACATTTACGTGCTTAGAAATGTCGATTAACATTGACACGGTGTGTAAATGAAGTTCGAGCGAGAGTTGCAAATAGTTTCAAATCTGTCCATTTTCTAATTTTCTAATGGCTTATGATCAAAGGTCATACAATAACTCCGGACTTAAGAAGCAAAAAATTCAAATAAAGGAAGGTTTATAACTATCCTCCCCAACGAGAAAATTAACGTTCTCGTCTTTGAGTTTGTGTTTCTTACAAGACATATCAATGTTTCTTACTCAAAAAAAGGATAGTGTACGTTTTCAGTGCGCTTACACCTTAACGTTAGAAGAGAAAGTCCACTAACATTGGTTTTTTCAAGAAGTTGACACACAATTTTTTAAGAATTCCTCGATGACAAAATCATCATCTTTTCAAATTGTGTGTTTCCAACACTCCATCCCTCACAATGTTTCAAAAGACACAATTTTTCCAATTGCCTCATAGCTTGAGGGGAAGAAGTTTTTTTAAAAACAAAGTTTTAATGATCTTATACATCAACATCGACAACTCCTTATGTACTTCAAAACATTATCAAAATGTTCCAAACCATTCATGCTGACCATATTTTCTCCCACGGATTTTTCAAGACATATTTTAATCACAAGGTATTTCAAAAACTAAGTGTTTATTATTTAAAATAAGGGGAGAAAATGTAATTAAAATATGATCTAATTCGACTCATGTGCTGAAGAAAAAGTTTATGGTCGATCCGTGGGGGGGTTATACCCAACAACATCTTAATTTTCATGACACTCTGAAGTCATAAGGTGGTTAGGTTAGGAATCAATCCTATGTTCCAACAGAACGGAGGATCTACCCAAGATAATCCAAAGTAAGAAATAGCAGTCCTTAGTATGATTGGAGATGAGATGAATATGGGAATATTGCCGACTAAGATTGAGTTAAACACTGACAATCACAACAAGGTGTTATAATAGACGTCTTGTAAGCATTAGAGGCGTGAAGAATGAAAAAGAAATGTATAGATAAAGGTCTAAAAAAGAAGCCCTCCACACAACTAAAAAGGACAGAAACCGGGGGACAATACATATCTGACCGAAGCACAAGTTGATTAGCTGACATTGAAAACGACATCATGGACCCAGTGATGCAATGCACAACCCTTCCAGTCAGATCGGTTTCTCTCAATAGAAACTTGTCTCATTTTCATGGGAGATACACACGTTATCTATTTGACATCTCACATCCGAATTTGTATATTAGAATAGGTGGCAATAGCTCCAGCCTCCGAGTACTAAAAACCAAAATGCACTAATCGAGTCTAGAGAGCCAGAGATCAATAAAAATCTCGTTAGGACCCATTCCATTTTCAAACACTTGTTGAACATCATCAAGTTTCACAAGCTGTATCAAGAAGTCCTAAGCAATATCATTAGGATATTGTCAGAACATCCGAGTGATACTAATGTATTCACAATGAAGAATGGAAATCCTGCTTGAGCAGCATTCAAACAAGCTCTTGGAGGTTACTTCGAATTCATATGAATCAAACTTGTGACAACTGGTATCGATTTGGTCCATAGATGAATTGACGTTGATGAATTTTGATGAAACATGACACTACTCCTCGATTTGTTACAAAACTCTTTAACAGTGATACACATCCTATTGATTTTCGAATCAATTTTTTCGTTTATCACTAAACGTAAACCTGGCAGGTCAAACGGTGGTAACGCAACCTCAATCCATTCAAATGCTCAATCATTCAAGACATACTAATCTTAGAAAGCTCAAGACTATAAAGACAAAGACTTTCCGCCAAACTCTGAAATTAAAGCTTTCAAGATAATGCAAAGTATGAGCAATTGTTGGTCCAAAGACACACAAGATCGCAAGATGGGCTATAGCCGATCGCAAAGCACATGAAGGAACAATATTACAACGAAACAAAACAAGAACACTCGGCTAAATGACAAAAAGCAATCTCACTGATCTCATGAATGAGTGTCATCAAAGAACTCACTTCGTGGGAGATTGTTTAATCTCAATTTTATTAGTCAATAAAGGAGCTCGTTCGCGTGTCAAGACCCTCACTTCGGGGGAGATTGTTAGCCTCAATTTATTGAGTCGAACAAGGAAGTTCGGTCACTCTATGATGGAGCTTCGGTCTTTAATTAGTTAACGTTGTAATAGGAAAGTATCGGGAATCGGGCTCGATAAGAATCAAATAATTGTATATGTTTTGGGTTTAAATCCCAAGCAAACCCTGAGCCCCATGGGTCCTAGTTAAATATCCCGCGCATTCACGTTGAGATGTCGGAGTATATAAGGAACTATTCCACTTGGAAAAGTAAGTTGTTCCAAAATATCTAAATAAAATCTTTTTTATTTTTTTTCTTTGTTTTATTTTTTTTAATTGTTTATTTTTAACTTTTTTTTTTTTTTTTATTTATTTTTTTATCTTTGTCTTTTTTTTTTATTTAATTACTTAGGTTATTTTGTTTTCAGTAGTTATTTTTTTATTTTTTTTTTGTTATTTTTTTGTGACAACACATATTTTCTTTTTCTTTTTTTTTATTTTTTTTTTATTTTTTTTTTTTATATATTTTTTTCATTTTTTTTTTTTAATAACTTAGTTCTTTTGATTATTTTATTATGTTTAATTTTTTGATTGTTTATTTTGTTTGTTTATTTTGATTTGTACTTATCTTTTTTTGGCTTTGTTTTTTTTTGTTTATTATTTTTTTTTTTTTTATTGTTTTAGGATTTTTTGTTTTTTTTTTATTTTTATTATGTTTTTTAATTAATTTTTTTTTTTTCTTTTGTTATTTTTTTATTTTTGATATTTTTTTGTTTTTTTATGTTTTTGTTTTATATTTGAGTTTTATTTTTTTTTTTTATTTTTTTTATTTTGTTGTAGATTTTTTTTTTTTTTTCTTTACTTTTTATTTGATATTTATTTTATTTATTGTTTTTTTAATTTTTTTTTTTTTTAACTTTTTTTAATTTTTTTTTTTATTGTTTTTGTTTTTTTTATGTATTTTTGTTTTTTGTTGTTTGTTTTTTTTTTTTTTTTTTGCTTTTTTCGTTTTATTTTTTGTTTTTTTTTTTTTTTTTTTAATTTTTTTTTTAATTTTTTTATTTTTTTTTAGTTTTAATTTGATATTTTTTTTTTTTTTTTTTTTTAATTTTTTTTTGTTTTTTATTTTTTATTTTTTTTTTTTTTTATTTTTTATTTATTTATTTTTTTTTTTTATTTTGTTTTTTTTTTTTTTTTATTTTTTAAATTTTTTTTTTTCTTATATTATTTTAGTTGATCTTTTTTTATTTTTTTTTTTTATTTTGTTTTTTTTTTTTTTTTATCTTTTGTGTTATTATTTTTTTTTTTTTTGTTTTTTTTTATTTTATTTATTTTTTTTATTTTTTTTTTTTTTGATGTTGTTTTATTATTTCCATCTTTTTTTTGTTTTTTTATTTTTGTGTAATTTTTTATATTTTATCATAATCGTTTTTTAATTAAATTTTCTTTTCGTTATCTTTTTTTACTCTATTTTTCCTCTCATTTCTCCCTTATAGTTCTCTCTCTAGAACAACTCTTTTCTTTCCTCATTTCTAGTTTCGATATCGTTAACATTTGTATGAAGTAAAGTGTTATAGGATCCTACAGGCAGTATCCACTCCCAGATGACAACTACTTCAGTGGTGACCAGCTTGATCCCTTCTTTGGATTTTTCCTCTCTGAGGAGGGTTTTGCTATGTTTTGTATAAGCCACAACTGCTTATTCTTATCAACTTTCTGGCGCCTTTTGCCTTTTCCCTTCTGTTCGCTTGAGTTTTGGCTTATTTCACCCCCCTAAAACCATTTTGAATAGCAAGTAACCTGAGGATAGGGCCTTGTCTTTTAACCCCTTTCGAAGTTAATGAAGCAATGGCGTGTAGATCACGTCATTGTTCTTCCCCACGCAATGCATATTGAAGTTTCTAACAAAATCACCAAAATCCTTGTTAAGGCCCGTTGATACAAGTTGATCGCCACATATCATTGTCATAGGGTTTCCCAAGAGCTTGTAGTTGGTCCATGTAACCTTTCATTTCCAACACATGAGCACTTACGGATTTTCCTGGAGCTTGTTTGCAGCTGTGTAGGGTATCCACCAAATCATAGATCTCTACAGCTGGAGGCTTTTCAAACATTTTTCTGAGTTCATTAAGCATGGCTTGCGGAAAATATAGTTCAATACACTGCCTTTGTAGAGCAGGGTGACATTTTTCCAAGCATTAAACAAGCCACATCAGAATGTATCTTGTATTCAGCTTTCCATGCAGCTTTAACATTCTCAGCAGCATTCGCAGGGGGTTCATCTGGACAAGGCTTATACAAATAGTCAAGGTACCCGCCACTCTCAAGACAATTCTTAGTGAACGGTACCAATCATTGAAATTGTCGCAGTCAGTTTTTCTCGTTCAAAGAAAGTCTTGAACGCAGAACTTAAAGTGTTGTTATTATCGGGTTGAGCCATTTCTACAGAAAAAGTTCATATAATTAGTATTTTCGATAAATACATTTTTCAAGAAAATAAAATACCCAGGTAATATTCATATAACCATAGAATTTTCTTGAAAACTAGAACCCATATTGACCTAAACCCATCACACCAGTTGATCTGCTAGTAATGAATTTATTTAACATGGTAATTTGTCGAACAATTAATTGACAAACAATTTTCAATTTCTAGATCTTTATGGGATTTACATTGCCAAAAACTAGTTGCATTGTAAACATGTTTCATCCCATCTTAATGCCTTGAGTTTCTAGGTCTCACTAAATAACTCAATTAAGTCGTCTAATCTAAAAAACGTCAAACTTGTCCATGTGAGGTCTTACTCAATCATGAAGGTTTTCTGTCCATTACAATTTAGTCCAAGTTCTCACATGACATAAATTGCAACTTCAAGTGTTTGTCAATTAGATGGCATTCGACTTAAGTTTTGAGGGTATTAATATTTTGATGTGTGGAATCAAAATTATGTATGGAGAAGCATGCATACAACTCCATAGCATATGTTTAATAAAACTTTTTATTAACTTTTAGGTCAAGATTAAATAAACAAAGTTTTGGTTGAGGCATTGGTTGAACCAATTAAAGAAGTACCCATAATCATCGTCCACAACGTACTTTTGCATAAGTCTTTCGACTTAGTGTTTCGGATGTGGAATTAAGGCAAATCAACCTTAAAGTAATTTTGTACTTTTAAATAATCGTAGGTAACTCCAATTTGACGCACAAGCAAGCCGAGAATTCGGTCAGCGATGAAGCATAACCTCCTTCTTTAGTCGGGTTCGACCAGCGACGCGTTAAACTTCCCACATAGTTTGTCAAATTGAATGAGCCTTTCTAACTATTTAGCATGAAAATTACCAATCAATTAAACTATTGTAAATTTAACTCTTCAAAACAATTCATAATTTTTTATATAGATTTAGTCCATATTATTTTTCTATTCAAAAAAAAATTACCCTTTTTGTTTACAACAATTCGCATCAATTATATAAACCAAAACAAGTAATTTCTAATAAAAAATAAAACGACTAAAGCGGTAAATACATAATAACAAATTATATGCGTTAATAAAAAAAAAATGTTTAGCCTCGTGCTCTTCTTTTTTTATACAATAACCCTACTAATAAAAAACTATGTATACTAATATATATTACATCATTTCTACACATATATTATAATTTAACACTTTTATCGAATACTAATTTAAAGCCAAAATAAAAAAAACCCACATCAAAACTACATTATAATATTAATAAGATTTAAACTACCTCAACACATACCCACCCCCCTCAAACATTACTTTGCACATAAAAATTACAGGTAAACAATGGCACTTCATCATAAATCCATATGATCCATGAAAAACATGCATGTTCTTCATGTATTCCACAAACTTATTAACAAATTATTTAAAGACATCAATATCGTACCCATAAACCAAAGACATAACCAAATAATCATGCCATAACCCTTTTAAAAATCTAACAAGTTAAATTATTGGATACAAACAACAAATTAATACAAAAACACACTCTGACCTTTTTGATTAGTGCTCAAATACCTAATATTTCTATAAATTCCTAAACCATGTAATTAACAACAATACAATATTAGTTATCAGAATTTAGGTTTCGGTATTTATTAACATGTTTATAACGGCTTCATGATTGCCACTGTTCGTAATTTTAGCATGATATTAATTATAAATCTAAAATAATCATTGACTCGCCGAAACTCATTCCTTACAATTATCTATATATAATATAATACAACACAGGAATCATGATTGCGCCCCTCCCCCTCAATTAAACCACCCCACCACCACCCACCCCCCACACTCGTGAAACACACACCACACCCCACACACCACCAAACACAACCCAACAACACCCCTACTACCCCCAGAGTGTTCCAGGGGTCGTTATGTCACAACGACGCGCTTTAGAGATCGGAGAATCGCTATGACGCCAATCCTATTCACTTTGGTATTGTTGAATGTAAAGGAATGTTTTGGGCACTAAAAATGATAAAAATAAGCAAAAGCACATTAAAAATAGCAAAGAGAATACAGAAGGAACAAAAAACAAAATCTAGAAATGGTGAAAAACAAAAAAACACTTTAAAACTTCTACACTAAGGCTGCGAAATTAAAATAAGCTTCAAATAAATTAAGACAAATCAAATTATGCTAAAAACTAACTATATATAAGCATTACAAAAAGCAATTAAGCTAAATAAAATAAGTATAATGTTCAACGTATAACAGCAAGTACTACCCTAGTATTAAATCACCAGTATTAACTTGAAGTTAATACTGTAGTTATATAGTTAGTATGTTGGTCTAAGTAGTATGTTAGGCTTTAAGAACCAATAACACTATGAAACAAGAAATAAGCAAATATTGCTTAAAACGATAATTTAACTACCCCTAATAAGGACATTTAGGCATAAGATTTAAGCAACTCAGAATAGATTTATAATGATAAAAAAGCTATTGAATATTAAAATGATGAATTACTTCGAAAATATTGAAAAAGGAGAAGAAGCTTAAATAAGCTTACTCCTAAAAACAAGTTAAAGGAAAATGGTTTAATTACTCTAAAAAAGTAAAGAAATCTTTAATGTAAGCAGAATTAATAGCTGATAAGCTAAAAATGATACTTGCAGTATTACAGAACTAACTAACAGTATTAACTTGGAGTAGTAATGGTTAGCTTTAAGTTTAGTACTGTTCCAAAAATGAATAGCAGTATTAACTTAGGAGTAGTATGCTTGTTAAAACAGGACCTTAACATTTGGTTAAAATCATTTTTTTATTTTCAAACTTAATTAAAAAATGATTATCAAATAAAACCAACGTAACACACTTTAGGACAATATTTAATAAATAATACGCCCATAACTCATGATTACCTGTAACTCCCTACTATAGTAAACCTATACCCACACTAACCCCCTATCCTTCACCCACCCCCATTAAATTCAGTTTGAAATAAAATAAGTTAACAGTAACGACAAACAAAGACGAGATTACAACACTTTGCTCAAAAAGGGCTAATCAAGAATCTACAAGCTCTAACTTGTGGAAAACTAGTTAGTAAGAGTCCATTAAGCCCATAATGAACTGGCTTATCTCCATAACAATATAGTGTGGTATATTTGTGAGTGATTTGGTATTGATTTTCTCTTTACTACTTAAACTTTTAGATTTACTTGATTAAGGCACACAAGGGTGTGTGTAAAACAAGCGGATGTGAGAATTATTTGAAACAAAACTCTATTTGATAAGCTCTATGTATTATTAATCTTAAACTACACCACCTGGTATTGACTTTACAACAATTCAAAATTGTGTGTTAGTGTTTTGACCCCCCCCCAGCTCACCGCAAACCCCCCCCCCCCCCCCCCCGCCCCCACCCCCCTCATCGCACCCCCAACCCTAAAAAGTGTAAATAACTGGAGAATAAGCTAAGTTTATTAAACTTAAAACCTAGATTAACTAGATACCTCAAAGGCTTACAAAAAGCTCCCTATATATATTGCCGAAGTCTTGGACTTGTAGATTTGTGCTTCTTTGTATGAGTAGAGATAAAAACAAAGTTAGTGTTGTTGTGTAGGAGAGAAAAACGCAAAATAACAGCCTTTTGATTTCTTTTGAGCTTCCTTGGGACTATTTAAACATCAGAAATGTTTTTGGGGAATGGGCGAGAGGGCCAATTGCCAACATGGACCTTTATACAGCTGGAGGGGAAAGTAGTAGGGTGGGTGATGAAATGACTTTATGGCTAGCGGAGAGAAGTGGGTTTTGAGAGTGATGAAGGTTATGGAAGACACCAAGTTGTACCTGGTTTGTTGGGCGGGAAAAAGAAGACTTTTTGGGAAGTAGCCAGGTTTGTCCCCTCAAGGTGGATATTTTAACTTAAATTGCAATCTCTACCCGGTTGGCAGTTATACGTCCTCAATTGGTATCTTTTGTAACTCTCCCCTCTCCATTGAGGTTTGGCATTGTCTTTTCCAGCCCCTAAGTTGTAGTTTCTTTATTTGGCTTGACTCTTTGACTTTGCCCTTTACCAACCCTGATGCTTGGTTTTTGTTGCTTTTATTGTGCTTTCTTTTTGCTCATTTTCCGGTTGAATATCCGTTTCATGCCATCAAATACAAATGCAAACAAATTCAAATACAATGTATTCTACCGGCTACGTTTTAGTCGTTCCTATGATGTTAAGAAAGGAAATGGTTTGTGTAATAAGCAAAAACCATCATCAACAGCACGTATATGCCGGAAAGTGATAACAAATGTCTTATAATTAACTTGCATTTAATTAGAACGGGGTGTGATTATTATACCTTTAGTTTCGCGAGGACAAGAATAGTTTTGTTTTCTTTGTTCTGATCTAACCCTAATTAGGGTTTATGTGGATCTATTGATTAACCCTATTTACCATGTTTGTTTAATCGATCTAAGATTTATCTAATGTTGAGAGGTAAACCAGTTCTTGTACACACGTTTTTGTAGAACAAGTTAACCTTAAAGACTAGTTTGAAAACAAGATGAAAACGTTTATAGGTTTTAAAATCGATAAACAAAAAAAAACCCTTGGGATTGTTTTGGGCCGATCGAACAAAAGGAGAACAAAGGAAATATATTAGGGATCTTTTTGTGTGTATAAACTTCTCTCTATTGATTCCCTTTCAATTCTTTGTTTATATAGGTACCCAATCTTTAGTGCACAAGTCAAGTTCTATTAGGAAAAGGAAAAAAAAATCTTTTCCTATTCCTCTCTTGCCTATAACTGGCCAATACACCACCTTCATGGGGTGTTCCGAAACCTTCTCAACTTCCTTTTACAAAGTTAGTCCTTCCCTTTATTCGTTAGTCATTTATCGTTAAATACTTAACGACCGTTAAACGTTTTCATGTATTTAATAAATATATTACATTTAATATAATCATTAATTCGTTAACTCTTTACGTATTGTGTGCAATCCCGTGGTCTCGAGTTCGATCCTAACACACGACTATTAATTTATCGTCCATAAACTAACATTTTTGAATTCAATTTTGATAAAAATCATATTTTTATATAGAAATGAAAAAAGATTACATGCAAAAATAGTTTTTTGACTTTATTCCTTATGTATGACACTTTTTGTAAACTCAATATATTTGTAATATGATATAAATATATAAATTTATAAATATTTTTATATTTTGTGACGCTTTAAGTCACACCTTAAAAACGTCATGGTAGTTATAACCTTGAATTTATAACTAATGATTATATTATTTAGTTCTCTCTGCCCCATCTAGCTATAATAATCTGTAGCGAAATGATAAAAAAATAGCTAAATCATATTTAAAAGCGATTGTTCATTATGTGAGTGGGTCAAACCTACAACTAATGTATAAATTTATAAAATAAAGTTACTTTAAAGTAACCAATTTATGCAATAAAAATAAGAGCATTACATGTTAAGAATATTATTTCAATTATAACAATAAAAATATGAACATTCCATGTTACAAAGAGGAACAAGTATTTTTTTGAGGTGAATTTTGACTTAGTACCCAGCACATATCAACTACTCAAGAATAATAAACCATGGTCAATAATATATGGTCTAACAGTTTTGTCCACACACAGTCACACACCAACCCACATGTGAATGTGCTCACATTGTGTTGTTTCTCATCCAAAAAGATACAATAAATATTGAATATCATACATGAAATACATATATATGCGAAAACCACATGCATTCAATGCATACATTTCAGATTACGAAAGATGATTTTTTTTCTTCATTGTTAATGACATCTCTAAGAAAGCAAGTAAAAATCAAGAATTTAAGGTGAAAAAGAGCTTTACTTTTAGCCAAGACAGTGTATCTTATGTCGAGCTAAAAGAATGTATGTAGCAATTCTTAAAAAATGCATGTAAATGTAGAAATGTAATTCAAATTTGTGAGCTGTAAAAGATTGTGAGGGT
>BQNB010099529.1:12589-24905 GCA_026074375.1 Tanacetum coccineum | reverse complement strand
ACTCTATTTTAAAAACCATTTGTTTTGAAAACTAGAGCGACGTGGCTCTGATACCAATTGTGGAAACCGTAGAGGGGGGAGGAGGGGGGGGGGATGGTGAATACGTTCCCTTTTAAAAACTTTAAATCTTTTGTATCAATTTTTAAATCACTATCTGCCGGCGGTCCCATAAATATATGGGGGGCGTCTAGTACATCAGGAGGCTACCCTATTTAAAGGGACCGCCTCCAAAAGAGGTTTTCAGACTAGATCATTTGTATCAAATCACCAATCAAGTTTGACGCAATATGAGAAGTGTCAATAATGGATTTACAATAACTAGTGCATATTCTACAACTATATCCATACTCACAATGTTTACTACAAAGAGTTACACAACCATGACTAACACAACATAAACAATAATTCACACAATCATAAGCACAATGCAAGTGTCATAGTAAAGCGATAAATGTAAAGACATAAGTAAAGAGAAAGGTAAAAGAAAATACAAACCGACACGATGATTTATAGTGGTTCGGTCACGAAGCTCCTCTTCGCCCTACTCCACTCCTCGAGTATCCAACTCGAGAGTTACTTCACTAATCAACAAGCTCCCTTTCGGCGGAGAAAACCTTATACCAATGCTTACATTATTTTTCGAAACAAAGCTAGATGTCGAGTCCTTCTTCGGGTACAACCAAACCCGTTATGTTTTATGGCCCAACATAACAAACCTTGTGTTTTATGACCTAAACACATAAACCTCGTCGCTTACATTATTTTCCGACACTAAGCTAGCTGTTGAGTCCTAATCTTAGCTAGAACCAATCTACCACTACACTAATGTATTTTAAGACCCAAAATACTAACCAACCCACAATAAAACCATCCAAATATATACATCATTTGGATCTACACACTACTAAAGATTGGATGACATGGACTCGATCTATATATAACAAATGTTACAAATGGACTAACTAGACTATATAACTTCGGATCTTGAAGATGACCGAAGTTCTTCTCTTGCACTTGAGGGAAGAAGAAAAGAGTAGAAGATTGGATCACATTTAAACAAGATTGAACAAGTTCAATGATCTAAGATTTAGAGAGATTTAGTGAGATCTAGAGAGAGAAAGAACTGAGAGAAATTCCTGCAAAAGGGTTGTGAAAATAGTTGGAGGTGACCCACTATTTATAGGAGCTGAAAAATAGTCTGTTAGGAAACGGCAGTCCCAGATATATTAGGGGGCCGCCGGATATTTAAGGGGGTCGCCGACCTATTTAAGGGACCACCCCGACAGACGCTCCTGTTTTTGTCTTTTTGTGGTGACAAACTTGTCTCGTGAAAGTGACACTTGTTTGGGGGGGGGGGGGGGGGATGGTAGTTTTGAAGTTTGATATTAATTATACTCATAAAACATTTCTTTATAATTCAAAAATAATTTGTCTAATTAATTTTTAAGAAATTGTTTTGTTACATTTATAAAAATGTAATGTTTAAGACAAAAACGTATTTCTTTGACCATCCTACAAGTTTAATGTTGTTTGTACATACCTTATGTGATTTACGTTGGGTGCAAACAAATGTCGGTGTTGATGTAGACTTGAGACGTCGAGAGATGTGGATGCGAGTATGCATTGATAATTTGTGATTACGAGTAACTTGCGCACTTTATGTTACGTATTACAAGTTACATGTTTGTCATCACCAAAACATAAAAAGATCGTATAGATTAAATATCGTAATATTTGCACTAACAGTCAATACAGGACCTTACTGAACGAAAACGACTTTGGTGGAGTATTTATATTCTGGAAATTTGTGTGTTGTAGTCATCCTGGCATCCAGACCCGCATTTACAACACACAATCTTGCTCACAAACGCAACATGGAGGATCATACCGAGCAAATCCCAAGGGAGTTTCTCGTTCTAATTCTTTTAATTTCCTATTCTTAATGTTATATTTATACAACAAGGGCGTTGTATAATTCAAGTGGGGGAGGAGAATTAGAACGCTTACTTGTCCTATTTTTACAATAAAATGCTTAAATTATGCCTAAATTTAAAATAAATTCGAGCATACTTTTGTGAAATCATTAGTTACACAACCCGCACACATAACCCTTGTTAGATATTGTGAGAATTTAGCCTTATTTGTTTCCAAATGTTTACCCAAATTCTATAAAATTATGAGTGTGTCGGTGATGTTGTAGACTTTAGAACTTGGCTTGGTATATCTACTCGAGACCACAATAATGAGTACTATGGATTTAGATGGAGTAACTTGTTTAAATTGGTAAATTTATAGGAATACACCCAAAAAGCCAATATGTTGTGATATTAACTAACCACACTGGTTAGTTAACCCCCGTATAAACCCTTTATTTACTCTTATCATTAGAGTAAGATTCCCCTAGAAAAACCTGAGAGCCATTCCTTTTTTTTCACACCAAAATTTTGTTTCGTTACACCTTTACACATTAGCCTACCCTATTAGATTAAGTCCTTAATCGGTTGCTAGTTGCTTTTGTGTAAAGTATTGTATTTCCTGTATTGCAATGGAAATTTTCTATCTCTGGTATGGTCGGTAAAATTGCACAATGCAATTGGGCACGTGTCGATTTTTCATCCATGGTTAGGTCGGGAAATTGCTCAATGCAATGGGAATGTAAAAGTAGTAGTTTTTCAGTGTGTTTTACTACTCTCACAAACTACTTATATATATCCGAAGTATGGAGGATTATGGATAAATTATGCGGTTTTATTAAGATCGTGAAAATGGTGAAATTACACTGAAATTCATAGTATGTTTATGGTTTGAGAAAAAAATATTCAAAAAAACTTCGAAAATCGCAACAAAAAAGAGGAGGAAATTATGGAGATAGTCAGTTTGTTAAATCTTAAAAAGATGGTATTATTTGAAGGATCGGTTATTCGTTGATACGTGATTATAAATCAACGATGGTAGATATCGTCACTTATTTATGTAAAAGTATGTATAGTATGGATGATTGGGAGTTGACCCTTACGGGAACGTCAACTAAGGTTGTTTTTGTTGATCTATGATCAAGACGTTTGTGTACATATTTTTGTGTCTTTATCATGGGAATGGTTGGGAAAGTATCTAGCAACTTGTACCTTATTTGTTTGGACTTAATCTATTTGTTTTGTAAATTTTTTATTTAACAACAATTATTTTTCCTTTCCTAATTCGTAACCTTAGGTTTTACTCGAATGAGAATGCGAGCAATCACATATGTCTATTCCGTCCTTACGGCCATGTATGTGTGATTTTGTCCGCCTTGTTAGTTTATTACTTTTTGGTGAAAGGATTAGAAGATCCATACCCTATATTACTCTTCGTCCTAACCCTTGGTTTTACTCGAGTGAGGGAATTGAATGCAATCATGTAGGTCTATTCCATCGTTATGGATGTGTGTACGTGGTTTATCGCCCTTGCTGGTTTACGACTTTTGGTAAAGACTACTAGTCCTATTCTTTAGCTTATTCGAGTTAAGGTTCGAATGCAGTCATATGTGTCTATCCCATCGTTATGGGTGTGTATGTGTGATTTTGTCACCTTTCCTAGAATATTGGTATGATTAGAAAGAGTGATCAAACCCTTTAAGCTGTTTAAAAACCCAATTTACCTTTATAAACTTGTTACTCCTTAGCTTTAGTGGTGGAGATGTGTATCATTGCCAAGCCTATGATAGAATAGTCATCACGACCGAGAAATTGAGCGAATTAGTTAAACATTACAACATAGAATAGTTGAGCGAATTGAGAGTTTTCCTATTTCGTGAAGTGTTTGGTTGTGTTCTTGTAATTGAACGAATAAATGCTTAAAAGAAAATCCTTAGGGATACATTTTCATAAATTTCTAAAGGCTACTTGAGGACAAGTAGGATTCAAGTGTGGGGATATTTGATGACATCAAATAACGTCACTTTTATAGCATCATTTATCTCATGTAAATTACCCATTTTGTATAATTATTGTAAGAATTGATACTTAATCATTTATATCTGAGATTTGCAGTAATTATGGAGTACTTTGTGAAGATTAGCTAAAAGGCACGCATTTTAGAGCTTAAACAAAGAAATATAAAGAATATTGTTTTGACATTCTATACGCCGTATCCATCAAGGAAGATACGACATATCTGTGTCTACACTTCACAAGAAACTACGAAGACCTATACGCCGTATCCAGGAGCTACTATACGCCGTATCCAAGATATAGTAATTAAATATTCTAGAAGATATTAAACGTGGTCCCTACTCCAAGAAACCCCCAATACGCCGCATTGACCTCAACCAATACTGCGTATCGATGAAATTCCAGACACTATAAATAGAAAACCTAAAAACGAGTTTTAGGTGTGCTTGATCATATTTTTGATACCCTAACCACAAAAGTCGATTTTCAGAAGACAAGAAGAGCAGAAGAGGTCAAGCAAAGCTACTAATTCCATAGGAAACACCTTGTAATCACCTATACTCTTATAATCGTTCGATTTTTGGTATCATTCGTTTAACTCGGTTAGTTTACCTTGGTTGATTGATTATTCTTGTATTAATTACAATGGTTAAGGGCTAATACCCTTGGGTATTAGCCATGATTATGAAGATTTAAATGTTTGGTTTGTTTATATCGATTGCTTAATTTATCGTTGGTTGTTGATTATGTTTATCAATTCATACTTGTTTATGTGCTTAAGTATGCGACCCATCATTCAACTGGATCTAGGAATGCAAAATATCTAGCTAGCTAGATGCCGGGATGGCTCTCCATATCCGCAATTTATATATCTAGAGTAATAGGATCACAAATATTGACCTATCTTTACCATTGGTTTATGTGAAAAAGTTAGACTAGCAGGTGACCTGGGATCAACAAATAACGTATTGGATATACCTTGGTAAAGACTCAGACAATAGGTTCTTACTAAGTATATAAAGAGCTTGTTAAGCAAGTAAGTGGATAAAGTCTCATGAGCTAGGTAGATAGGGTTTACTTTAAGTTCACTATCTTTTTAAATCTCTAGTATACACCTATATCAGAAATTAGGGAGGCTTTTTGCGATGCTTTCAATTGTGTACAGAATTTCTACGTGTCTGATTTTATGAAGAAGTACGACTAAATCTTGGAATGATATGCCGCTCGACTGATAAGCACTCATTGCAATAAATAAACACCTTCGTTTTATGCGTGTGTTATTGTGTTTTAAATTGATTTAAGTTACCACCAAACCTGTGCCAGTCTCTTAGACTGAAAACCCTCTTTTATCTGTTAGAACTAGGTTTAGCATAGGTTTAACATAGATTAATTAATATAGTTTAAATTGACTTAATTTAGTTAACCAAAATATTGATAGAACTATAAGATTAACGCTCTCGCTCTTAGCGGTCGACACCAACTTACAACGATGTTCGTATGATCGGCGTACATGTCGTTAAAGTGTTGTTTTTAGGTAAAGTCGCCAAAATATAAGTGTAAAACTTGATAACTAAAATAACAACCTACACGACGACACATCAGGAGGGCGGTCCCATATTGATCAGGACCGCCATGCTTGACATTTCTCGAGTTTGCCTATAAATAGTGGATCATTTCCACATAATTTTTCACCTTTTTGCACACAACTTTTCTCCTTTTTAAATCAGTTTACATATCGTTTAATCTTTGATCATTTAACTTGTTTACACATTTGTTTACAAGTGATTCAATCTTTCTTCTCCAAGTGCAGGAGAAAGTACTCGTAATCGTCAAGATACGAAGTATTATAGATTAGTTTGTGCATAAAATTAACGTGTTATCGCTATCGTTTGTAATTTGTTACATCAACCTACATAACTTCCATCTTGGTGTAGTAGTTTCACCGTAATCGTCAAGATACGAAGTATTATAGATTAGTTTGTGCATACATAACGTTGTTACGCTATCGTTGTAATTTGTACATCAACCACATAACTTCCAATCTTGTGTAGTAGTTAGATCGGGTTAGTATTTTAGGTGTGAAAATACGTGTGTGAGCGGTTAGTATTTTAGTCCTTAAAGTACAATTGTGAGTGGTAGATTGGCCCTAACTAAGATTAGGACTCGACATTTAGCTTAGTTTCGGAAATTGTTGTAAGTGACGATCGTACGCTTTTCTTCGCATGAAGAGAGCTTGTTGACATAGTGCAGTGAACTCTCGAGTTGGATACTCGGGGAGTGGAGTAGGGCGAAGAAGAGCTTCGTTACCGAACCACTATAAATCTTTGTGTTGTGGTTTGATCTTTCTAACTCTTTACTTTAATCTTGCATTTACATTTCATAGCTATTATTTACTGTTATACATATATTGTGTTGATATTGTGGTTGATTGATCTCACATAAACTCGAATCTAAAGTTTTTAGAAACAACGATAATTAAATCTAAAAAAGGATAAATTATTCAATCCCCCTTTCTAGTTTCCACATGATGCACTAAATATGCATCAGGCACATAAAACTTTCACAAGATGCATCAGGAGCGCATAAAGCTTATGCATCAGACGCATAAGTACTTGGTGGTGCATCAGGCGCATAAAGCTTTTCCAAGATACATGATGCCAGACGCATAAAGCTTATGCATTAGGCGCATAAGGACTTGGTAGTGCATAGAGTGCATCAGGTGCATAAGAATTATGCATCCGACGCATTTTGGATTTTGGTAGACGCATCGGCGGATAGCATAAGAGGCACACCATAGCATCAAGCGCGCCTACGTAATAGTCTTAGGATGCGACATGTGTCCTACATCTAACGATGATTGTTCGAAAGTTCATTTTGGTAAAATATATTTGCGCCGTCCATTTTCGTATTCTAGTATTTAGGAGGTTCATTTAAAAAAATCTTTTTTTTCTTTTGAGATTTTGGAACTTGTAAAGAGTTTCGGATGGCATCAAATAAAATGTAGCTAACTAATTTAAAAAGTCTAACACGTTCACAACCGGTCTCCAAGTGCAATAGATTGAAACATAAACGAAAAGACACGGCCACTACAACATTTACCACTATCCCCAGCGATATTTCCACGCCTTCCCGGGCGACATGTAGCTGGGGATACTCATCCCGGGAGACATGTCGCCCGGGAAACTTTGAAGGGGAAAGCTCGCCAGGGATTCTTTCTCGGGCGACTTTCCCGAGCGACTTGGTGGGACCCACACGTTTTCAGCCAAACTAATATGTGCCACGGTAGATACGTATCTCGGGCGACATGTCGCCCAGGAAAGCGGTGTTATAAAATAATGATTAGTATTGATGAATGTATTATCAACTTTAAGTCAGTAAAGTTTTGTCCTTAATTAAATTTAACACCACTATTTTTTCAGATAATTTTAAACTTTTTTGACTTTCATGTTTCAAACGTTTTTACTTTTCCTTCAGTTTACATTATTTACAGCTGTTAGCCCTTCAAAGTTAACCGTTATTGCATTGTTAGTCATTTAACGTGAATTTCAATTGCACCATTTGTCCTTATTTGAGTTTTAATTAACCAATACTCATTTTAAGTTCAACGTTTGTGCACCGGTTGTCGTTTTAAGCTCATTTTTCGCCAACAAAAGCTCAAATTCTTCAATTTCAACCAAAATTAATTATTGTTTCACGGTTTCTTCTTGATTTAGTAAAATCCCGCGAATTACTAACATGTTATCTCGGTTTAATCAAGACTTGTAAAATCCCGTGAACTAGATTTCCATTCTCAAACCACAACAAAAAATCACTTTATCTACTTAAGATCCTTAATTATTTCACACATCGTATTTCAATGGAATCTTTGAATTCAAATTCACAAGAGAGAGAGTTGTATCAATTGCAACAAATGCAACACAAAGCAAAGGAAAGTTGCATGAAATCTTTTCGACTACTTCAATCACATCTCCAGGTTCTTTCATACAATGATTTAAAAATCAATGGATGTCTCGAACGGGCATATTTGCGACACTCTTTGAACAAGATGTTCAAACTTTCACAGGCATAATGTTACTAAACTTGGATCAGCAAGAAAAGCAACTTGACAAAAATGAATTTCAAGGAGATAGATCCATGGCTGCCTTTTGCGTGATCAATAAACAATTTCAGATGTTCATCGACACGCAATTCACTTGGGATTATGACAGTCAAATGACAGAAAAGTATTTTGCTGAATACACTGGAATCGAAGTTAAACAGTTTAGAGAAACACTACTCCTACACATGGGTAATGTTAAGAAGTCTCTTGCTGAAAGAACACGTCATAAAAGACAGTATGATAGAAGGATGAATGAAAGACAGATGCAGTCAAGAGAGAGTAAGGTTGTTTCGAGTAAAGCATTGGATGCTAGTTTAGTTGTTACAGAATGCAGTGGGACTAAGTCAGATAAGCATGATACAAGCAGCAGTTCAAGGACTTATATCACACATGTTGTGGATGTAGATATCAGACCAGTAAATGACCAAGTGCCATTTGCTGAGGTACAATTGACTGCTCAACATAATGTCCCTGCTAATGAACAACAGCATACTGAGCAATCTGAACCCATATATGACACATATCTGTTGGAAAAGGTAAGATAGCAATAACACTCCTATGGTCAAGTGAAAATATAAAAATTCAACAAATATGTGTCATAGGGGAGGAGAGATTGACCAAGATGCTAAACAATATCAAGTAAAAAAGTCCTTTGCTTAAAGCTGAGCTTGTCAAATCAAAAGAAATGATTGAAAAAGAAACGTATAATGAACTTTCACGTAGGTTTTTATTACTTGAAAAACATTGTATTTTCACCTTGAAATTTCAATAACAACCATAAGGAGGAAAGTTTTTCAAAGTAATAACCATGTAAGAACCAGGGATGCCCTGAGTTTTTGTATAATATTTTTGAGATAAATGATTTGAAAGCTCAGTTACAGGCCAAAACCACACTAATTTGCAACTTGAAGAATCAAATTAAAAGTGTGAAGGATGCAAGTAATGAAGCCAAAGTTAAAAATGATACAGATGTAATTGAAACTATTAACATCGAATTAGAACACAGTGTAGTGGCAAAAGTATTTTTTAAACAATCTGTGCAGCGAAATGAGGTCAAATACATAAAGAAAAAGACATTTTGAAACAGACTTTAACAAAAAAGAACTTTTATGGATATCAAAAAAAGACACGCGCTCAGAATAAAGACAATAGTGACTCTTTAATTTCTCAAATTAATCAAAAGTTTGTCGAAAATGCTGATTTAGTAGCTCGGATTCAGGAAAAGGTGTTTGCAAATGCATCATTAAAAAATGAATTAAGAAAGTTAAAAGGAAATAGCATGGATACTAAGTTTGCCAAACCATCAATCTTGGGGAAACCGGTTTTACAATCACTTAGAAACCAATCAGTTGTTAGCCAACCGAATGCGTTTAAATCTGAACGACCTAACTTTCCAAAACCACGGTTTGCCTCCCAAGTTGATGTGAATAACGTTTTGTCAAAACCAGTCACTCCTTATTATTTGCCTAAAGTTCGAGAATATGTTCTTGCAAAACCTCATCACGTGATTGCACCTGGCTCGTCTAGGAATAGTCAAGAAGTATCGTATGGTTCAAATGATATGGCTCATAATCACTATCTAGAGGAAGCTAGGAAAAAGTCACAAGAAAGAAATAGGAATTCAAAACCTAGTGTAATTCATACTACTGAGTCTACAAAACACTACTATTGGTGCAAACCAATCCTAGGAGGCAACAATCAATATCTAGGAGTTTGCCTTTAACTAAGTGTAATTTGTGAATGTTCAAATGTGTGTCGTCCTAGTAAATCACTCTAGGAATTCTATGTTCCTTTTCAGATTCAATACATTATTTTTGTTCAATCATGCATAATGTGTCTTTAATGCAAATCATGATGCTTGCATAACAAAACTCCTGAATAAAGTGAATTCACGTAAGGTTCAATCCTCTAAGACTAGAAACAACAACAAACCCGTTGTACCAAAGAGTCATACTCAGTAACCTGATAGGAAGATTGTTTTAGGACAAAGGTTTTCTCCCAAGAAGTCTTCTGCTGTGCATGAGAAACCAAACACTCCTAGATCTTGTCTTAGGTGGAAACCGACGGGTAGAATATTCAAGATTGCTGGTCTTAGGTGGATACCTACTGGAAAGATGTTCACCGATAACACAACCAAAGTTGACAATGAACCTCCAAATGGTTCAAATGAATGATACCACTAACCCATATGAATGCGATCAAACTCTTAATGTCAGTGCAGGTACTACTAACTTAAGTGCAGGTACATCTTGTAATCCTAAAAAGGAAAGACTTAAAGTTTGGTTGCCAAAAAGACGGATATCTCATAAACCAGTGCTTCCAGGAATTCAAACCTGATGAACATGAAAAAATGACGTATGTTCACATCAGTTCAGGCCTCGCTCTTCAATGATAGATGACGTCTGTTCACATCAGTTCAGGCCTCGCTCTTCAACGATAGATGACGTCTGTTCACATCAGTTCAGGCCTCGCTCTTCAACGATAGATGACGTCTGTTCACATCAGTTCAGGCCTCGCTCTTCAATGATAGATGACGTCTGTTCACATCAGTTCAGGCCTCGCTCTTCAACGAAAAATGACGTTTGTTCACATCAGTTCAGGCCTCGCTCTTCAACGACATATGGCGTCTGCTGACAATACTTTAGGCCCCGTTCCTTAAAAGAAAAGAAAGGTGTACGCTTCAGTGCGCTTTATCTTCAAAAGAAGAGAAATCTTCTTGTTTTTGACCATTCTCATCAACATTCTTCGTATTTTCCCATGCTTATTCAGCCACTTAGTGGATCGACATACATTAGCTTGTATTGTTATTCACTTGTTCAATCAAAAATGGCAAACTCATATGTAATTTTTGAGGGGGAGAAGTGTGAATTAACTACATGTTGATTGATGTTTGAAAAACGGTCATACGGCTCCTGCACACATCAGTTCAGGACTCGGGCATAAACTTTTGTCTCCTGGAACAATCAGTTCAGGACTCGTACCACAACATTCTTCTCCAACACCTAATGTTCCACCAACAAAGAATGTCTAGGATTCGTTGTTTCACATAATGCTTGATGAGTACTTTAATCCTTCACCAAGTGGTTTTTAACCTGTTCTTATAGCTGTTGTTCAAGAACATGTTGTTTCAACCGGTACACCTTCATCAACGAGAATTGATTAATATACACCTTCTACAAGTACCTCACAAACCACTCAAGAAGCACAATCTCATGTTATTCCTACTAGTGTTGAAGATGATGATCATGGTATTGAAGTTGCACACATGGATAATGATCTGTAATTTGGTCTTCCAATTCTAGAACCTAGTTTTGAAGAATCCTCTTCCCGAATTGTTATCCCAACCAACGTGCATTCAGTAAATCAACCACAAAAGCACATCTAAAAATAAACCAAGGATCATCTGCTTGACAAGATTATTGGTGATCCTTCCAGACCGGTATCCACAAGACTCCAACTACAAACCGAAGCCCTGTTCTGCTACTATGATGCTCTTCTCTCTTCAATTGAACATAAAAGTTATAAAGATGCATTAACCAAATCCTGTTGGATTAATGCCACGAAGAGCTCCATGAGTTCGAACATATGGAGAGGTGGGAGCTAGTACCTCGTCTAGATCAAGTGATGATTTTTACCTTGAAGTGGAGTTATAAGGTGAAATTAGATGAACTGGGAGGTGTTTTGAAAAACAAGGCAAATCAAGGAGCAAAAGGAAAATGGAGTGGTTGATCTTTACTTCGTCGGCACATAATATCAGTTGGCAGATATCTTCTCCAAGCCGTTAAGACGAGAAAAACTTGAATTTCTCATGTAAAAGGTTGGAATGCAAAGCATGTCTTCGAAAACGCTGAAAAAGCTGGTAGACAAACGGAAGAGTTATGGTGGTATCTTTTCATGTATCTTATGTAAATATGTACATATTCTCAAACAAAAAGAAAATGCAAAAATATAAAACCAACAAAAACCCATAAAAAATCAGAAAATAGAAAATACCAAAAATATTTTTCAAGACATGTCTTCTGAAAATTGATAACATTTACGGATCTAGAAATGTCATTCAATAATGACACGGGTCTTTAAATGAAGTTCGAGCAGAAGTTCAAACAGTTTTAAAACATGTCTTCATGGTTTGTAGTTATTTCTGACTGCAACCCGTTTTTCAATCTGAGGAACGCTTGTCGCTAAAAAGACAACTGTTCCTATCAATGGGTGATTAATTTCTCCCGGGCATGGATTACTTGATATTCATGCATCAAGGAATAATGTATGTTTCAGTGTGTTATTTCTT
>BQNB010099528.1:0-24905 GCA_026074375.1 Tanacetum coccineum | reverse complement strand
AGATGTGGCCAATTTTAAGACCAAGAGATGGAATTGTGGTGCTTGTAAGCAGCTTGTGGGTGAAGGAGGTGAGTCATTGTGGTACTTGTATGCATGGTTAGTGTTTAAAATGGGTCAAATAAAGAAAAAGGTGTACGCGGGTTCAATAGGCACGGGTTAGGGTTTTCTAGCTCATTTTTCATTGTGCATTTGATTAGTGATGATATATTAAGGATTGTAAGCTTATATTAAGGATTTACAACAATGTTTGATTAGTGATTCATGATTAAAATGGGTGAAAATGGTTAAATGGGTCGTGATTTTCAATTAGGGTTCATTTAGGGTTTCTTTGATTTAATTCTTGTACATTGTTGTTATAATGAAGATATAGTGATGGATTGTGATTTATAATGTTGTAGTTTGAGTAATTACAACTTATTTGAGTAGTGGTTGAGGTTTAAAACGAATAAAAACTAAGAAACGGGTCTTGGTTTAGAAAATAACTCAGTTTAGGGTTTTTAGGTTTGATTTCATGAAATATTATGAAATGAGAAAGATTATGGATTGTAAATGAAGTGCATGACTTGCTTGTAACTTGTACTTGATAGATTGTACAAGATTACTTAGAAAAACGGAGGTAAAACGGCTATGTTGGATATCATGCATTAAAGGACTTGTACCTTATTTTAACAGAAAAGTATATTTAGATGAGATGTTATATTACTTTTACTTGAGCTTTGATCACTTGTACATTCATCTTGGATATTTACATTACCCAAAATTAGGGTTTAGGCATAAACGTTAACGGTTAAAGTTCATTTGGTATTATCGTCGTGAAAACTTTATTAAATTGATAACGTACATGTTATAGAGGATAATAGATTATTGACTTGACATGTTATGATGTTTGCTTGACATATATGTAAATAGGTAGGTGTGTGAGCCCGTTAACTTTAGTTTGTTATGTAAACAATGTTACACAGTAGGATGTAGTAAAGCGAAAAATTTCCCCGTAAAAAGTGATATATTATATAATAAGTAGATATTACATTGATGAAATACTGTAAAATTACGGGTTGGTATAGTCTCCACCCCTTAAAGAATTCTCGTCCCGAGATTTAGATGAATGTTAAAGTGAGATTAGGTAATAGATAGGAATACTTAGCACGAACTTGATTTTCATGTTAGCCTAATCAAGGTTATAAGTTCACGTGTGTGATGCATTTATAATTATGTTGCGCACCATAATTATAATTGCCTCCTTTCACACGTCTACTTACTTCCAAGATTACACCTCTCTAATAACTTGGTAGAAAAATAATATAAGTTATAATAGTTACGTAGTATTTGGTAAGCAAATTTCTTACATACACTGCTTGGGGAAATGGAGTGGCACGGAGGATATTGATAGAAAAAGAAAAGTAGTTATAGTTAATGTTTTACCCTTGTTCTCTATAACCGTAAGCTGTGATACCACTCTGTAACACCCCCATTTTTACAATATAGCAGCGGAAGCTAATCTGGGGTATTACTTCATAGTACAACAGTCACAATCATAGAAAACGACTCAAAAGAGACGTTTTTAAAAGATACGTTATCATTCATTTAAAATCAGAGTTTTACAAAGGCAGGTCCCAAAATCTAGAAACATAAAGTGTGAATGATAACAAGTTTTAGCCATCTTCAAGTCCATGCCATTCCATTCCATAAGTTACTTAATTACCTGGGATAAACATGCATAAAAAGGGTCAACACAAAGGTTGAGTGAAATTCATAGGTTTGAAATGTAATAGTTGAATACAAGTTATCATAATGGAAATATTTGCATTGCAGGGACAATTATCATGGAGAACATTATTATCATGGAGAACAGTATTATCATGGGGAACAGTATTATTATGGAGAGCAGTATTATCATGGAGAACAATATTATTACTCTAAACTCATGAACCACATATTTAACTTAATAGAATCGGGAACAGAGATACTAGGAGCTATTATCCAAAGAGATATTGGGAGATATTACCCAAAGAGATATTGGGAGATACTACCCAAAGAGATATTGGGAGATATTACCCAAGAGATCTTGGGGAATACTACCACAAAAAGATATAGGAGATACTACCCAAAGAGATTATTGGGAGTTATTTACCCAAAGAGATATTGGGAGATACGTACCCAAAGAGATATTTCCATGTACTAAGTCAATAGTATATCAGGATAGCATATAGTTTAGAAAACACTTGTATTCATGGTTTATAGCAGGTATTACAGGTTTATAAAGTATTTAAAAGATTGAAATGTGAGGTTATGAACTCATTAAGTCTTTGAAAAGTAATCACATTGTGATAAGATAAACGAGTATGTAAAAGAGTTTGTAACAAGCATGTATCCCCCTCGCGGGTTTATAAAACATGTAAATAAGTAAAGGCGAGGTTATGAACTTCACAATATCGGTTTTAAGTACTTGTGTATATTAAAAACAATTAAGCATGTATCCCCCTCGCGGGTTTATAAAGCATGTAAATAAGTAAAAGCGAGGCTATGAACTTCACAATATCGGTTTTAAGTACTTGTGTATATTAAAAACAATTGAGCATGTATCCCCCTCGCGGGTTTATAAAGCATGTAAATAAGTAAAAGCGAGGCTATGAACTTCACCTGATAGGTAGTTGTAATAAATATTCCAAAATGAAAGCTAATGACCTTATCACAATCTTAACAGGGAAGGTTGATATAGCAAAATGATAGTAAACAGCCACGTCACGCAACCTGGTTTTGAGCTTATAGCTTGGAAACGGGTCAAAATCAGGACTTTTAGCTTCGTACGCCTAGAATAACAACTCTGGGGCTTCTTTTCTTGGTTTCTTTGCTTCACTTCTGGTCTTGGGACTTCTTAGGACCTTCTTGAGCAGAGATTTGCTGCTATTGTGGGTTATAGAAAGAAGATGTGGGGGATGAGTTAGAATGAAGGGTTTACACCCTTTATATAGGTGCGAACCACCCTTAGGGACCAAGGAAACTTAATGGCCAAGTCTTGGACATGTGTAGCAGCTAGGAGATGATGAGGAGAGTCTATGGTATGAGTATGAAGGGCTAGAGAAGTAGGATTGCAATGTGGAAGATGCTAAGGGTGTTTGTGTGGCCGTGGCTTATATGGAGCAAAAAGAGGGAGATGTGGCTCAATTTATGGCCAAGAAATGGAAGAGAGGTCCTTGTAAGCTGCTTGGAAGTGAAGGAGGTGAGTCATTAAGGTGCTTGGATGCAAAGTTAACTCTTGAAATGGGTCAAAATGAAAGAAAAAGGTATACGGGTTCAATAGGGCACGGTTTAGGTTTTCATGTTTATTTTTCGTGTGCATTTGATTATTAATGATAGATTATGGATTATAAGGTTTGTATTAAGAGTTTACCACAAGGTTTGATTAGTGGTTCGAGTTCAAAATGGGTGAAAATAGGTAAACGGGTCATGGTTTGAAATTAGGGTTCGTTTAGGGTTTTCTAGGTTTAATTCTTGTACATTGTTGTTAAAAATGGTGAAATGATGATGGAATGTGATTTGTAAAGTTGTAAATTATGTATTTACAACTTATTTGAGTAATGGTTTGGGTTTACAATGGATAAAAACCAAGAAACGGGTCATGGTGTAGTATTTTGCTCGGGTTAGGGTTTCTAGGTTTCATTTCATGAAATCTTATGAAATGAGGATGATTATAGAATGTAAATGAAGTGCATGACTTGCTTGTACCTTGTACTTTATTAGTTTGTACAAGTTTCTTAAGAAAACGGAGGTAAAACGGCTATTTTGAATATCGTGCATTAATGACTTGTACATTATGCTTTAAAGGACTTGTACCTTATTTTGGAGGGAAAGTATATTCAAATGAGATGTTATATTACTTGTACATGAGCTTTGATTACTTGTACATTCATCTTAAATGTTTACATTACCCAAAATTAGGGTTTAGGCATAAATGTTAACGGTTTAAGCTCATTTGGTATTATCGTCGTGAAAACTTTGTTAAATGAATAACGTATATGATAAAATGGATATTAGATTGTTGACTTGACATATTAGGACATTTACTTGATGTAAACATAGATAGAATAGGCATAGGTCGTTGCGTGAACTCATTTACTTTAGAAATGTAAATTATGTTACGTAATGAAATGAAATGAAACGAAAATTTATTCCCGTGAAAAGGTAGTACTTAATATAATAAGTAGATATTACATTGATGAAATAATGTAAAATTATGGGTTGTTATATTGTACCCTTTACAAATTTATATGTTTCATTCTTTTTTCAATTTGAAAATCATAAGTTTCGTCTTTGGGCTTTAAACAGTTTATTTTTGAAACCTTCTTGTTGGGCGAACAATACATACAACAGAAACAGTAGGCGATCTATACAACCTTGAGTAAGGCGAACTATACATTTTACAAAGGCGATGTATACGTTTTTCGTGTAGTTGATTTATACGTTAAAAAAAACGAGGACGAGTTATACGTTGAAAGTTAGGCGATTTATACAACACGAAAACAACTAAGCGATTTATACAACCATAAGAAACCGATTTATACATGTTCATGAAAAGTAACGAATTTATACATGACCATGAGTAATAGATTTATACAAGCTTGAGTTTCAAACGGTTTATATATCACTTCCAGCAACCGATTATACACTTCCAAGTAGCTTAAACGATTTATACAATCATTCTAGAGCGTTTTTGGTTCGTTTTGAGTTATTTCGGTTTTTCCGTATCGAGTATTGGTTGTTCGCGGGACTTATAACCTATACAATCTCGATCGCGGTTCCTTGTAGATCATCGTGGTATATTTGGTTTTTGCCGACGATAATCACCCGAGTCCGCGAGATGCAATAAACTTTCGTTACCATTTTAGAAAATTCAATGAAGAAGACAAGTGAAAAAAAACGAGCGGGAACGTGTTTTTAATATAGTTAAATTCGAATTTTACACTTTTGGCCCCTCAACTTTGAAACAATTCTCATTATAACCTTTAGATTTTTACTTGTTCACTATTAACCCTTTGTTTTTAAAGCAAACTTAAATATAACCTTTTACTTTCAATTCTTTTTAATATTAGTTTTTAGATTTAAAACTTTTTTACTTTTTACCTTTCTTTTTCAAATTTTTTCTATTTCTAATCTTTGTTTTTTTTTCAAATAGTTTATTTATACCTTTAGTTTAATAATAGCTTTCACCGTTAGTCCTTTCACCTCATCAATCGTCAACAAAAGCTCAAGTTCTTCAACAACAACAAATTTTCTTTCACGGTTTCTTCTTGATTTAGTAAAATCCCGTAAAAGATTATTCTTTTTTCGGTTTAAGTCATAGAATTGTAAAATCCCGTGAACGTTAATTGAATTCAATCCACAACAACAATCACTTTACCTACTTAAGATCCTACAAATCATTTTCACTTCACAATTCACGTTACAATGGAAACGAAAGATACTTTATCTTCGTGTTCGGATTTAGATGAACAAGAGATACAACAACTGCAAAAGCAAGCAAAGATTTTGAAAGAGAACTCCCTGAACACATTCAATGCACTTAAAACAACCACTCAACGTCTCGAAAGGCATACTTTCGCTAACTGTCCATCGTTCTAACAAGCATTTGCACACCTCTTTCATACTGATGTCAGAACTTTCAAGTATGAGTTATCTCAAGACATGAATAACTTAGAAAAGCAACTCAACAATGAAATCCTTCACGAGAAGGATTCCAAGTCTGCTCTAAGTGTGATCAAAGTACAGTTTGACAAGTTCTTACATTCTGACGTGTTAAAGCCTTTCGATCCTTATTCAAGTTCTGCTTCATATGATCGAGAAGTAAGAAAGAACTTCAAAGATTACACTCAAATGGAAGCTCAAACATTCAAGGAAACAATCATTCAAAACATGAACTCCATTGAGCAATGTATTGTTGAAAGAGCAAGTCATGAACAAGAGCTTCAGAATGGGTTGAAAAGGTTGAATGAAAGAAAGTTGCAGATTCAAGAGTGCAAGGTTCAAGAAGTTAAAGCATCGGATGCTAGTTCGGGAGACAAAGACTGCAGTAGGATTGTATCAGACAAAGGGAATGATCAAGGTTTAGAGAATCAAAGCAACACATCTGGAGATGAAAGCAGCAGGTCAAGGAATGAATGCAATGACAAAAGCACTTCTGGGGATGATACGGACATCAGACCTTCCTATGACACAGAACCAATGGTTGAGGTACCATATACTGCTGAATATAATGTGTTTGCTATTGACACACAACATTCTGAGCAACCTGAATGCATTATTAACACCAGATATGTGTGATAATGAAATTCAGACTGACTAAAATGTTGTAGAATGTGATGATGAGCGTGTTGCGCTTGCTAATTTAATTGCAAATTTAAAACTTGACATTGATGAAAACAAAAAGATTCAAAAGCAATTAAAGAAAGCAAACGCATCATTGACTCAAGAATTGAAAGAGTGCAAATCTACTCTTGCAGAGACTAGTAGAACCCTAGGGGAGTCTAATAGTATTCGGGATAGTTGCCTAGTTGCACTTCAAAACAAACAGACTAAGCTTGAGAAGTACATGGCCTTTAATGATCGTAGAGTTGACTATGACAAACTTAAATGTAAGTTAAATGAAACTCTAGGACTATTAGCTCAAAAAGAAATTGACATAAAAGAAGGTTTAAAACTTAAAGCCTATGAAATTTCAGTTGTCAAAGAGAAACGATCATAGTTATCAAACAGAGTCTTTACTAAGTCCACCATTACAAGGTCTTGTCCAAGAGAAAACAAAGGTCATAACGATTTAAAACTTAAGGAAGAAAAAGATATTGACATAATGGATTTTAATGAAAACCAATTAAAGTTTATGAATGAAATTGTTTTACAAAAGTGAAGTCCATCATCCAAACCAGTTAATGATAAGCACCCAAATGCCCTACATTTAATGGAATCTTCTACCTAGCTAATCCAATGATACCGTTGCAAAAATGGCTCAAATGAATAAACCATGTTTATATGAGATCCCACATGACCCAATCTGATCTGCAACAGACTCATCCCGATAAGGAAGAGATTCTGACGTCTGAAAGAATATGAGTCAATCAAATTGAATAAAAGACTTAGTAAACTCCTATGACTACACAAAGTTAAAATATCTTTATGAAATCTTTGAAACCACCCGACCCAGGAATATCAAATACAGTTGGCACATGCAAATGAAGTAAGGAAGAAAATGTGGAGAAAATCCTTTGTGAAAACGAAACTAAATATTTTCAAAAACATAGCTTTCTTACCTGTGTCCAAATCAATAATCAAAAGTATGACAAGCGTATAATGCATGACAAATAGCTATAATCATCTTAGATACTTGCCGATCAAGCTTGGGTGAAACATCTAAGATCATTTTCGTGCCCCAACTGCTCAAGATATGGAAATCCTGATTAAGACATGTTTGATGCCTCTTGCCCTTAAGACTCAGAATGATAGTTTCGCATTTGTTCATGAACTTAAGAAAGAAATGCATGTTGATTTAAAGTACGTTGAATCCCTTGAAAATGAAATTGACGAACTTGAATCTGATAAGCAAAATTTTCAAACATGTATGATATGCTCTTACAAGAATGTATGTCTAATGATGTTATGTGTTCTATATTGCATTTGTTATCTTATTTGATGCTGACAGCTAGAATTGCAATGCTTATATGTCATATAAAGTAAAAGAATGTGAATGTCTTGCACAAAAGCTTTCGAAACAAACTGAATCTGTTAGTAAAGAAGTTTATACTGAGCTTTTACAAAGTTTTGCTAAATTAGAAAAACACTCGATTTCTCTTGAACTGGCTTTACAACAATGTCAAGAACAAATGAAAAATGACACAGTTTGCAAAGAAAAAGCGTCAAATGTATTTCAAAAAGAACGTGAACAATATTTCGAAAT
The DNA here is from genome assembly GCA_026074375.1 of Tanacetum coccineum. Taxonomy (NCBI): domain Eukaryota; kingdom Viridiplantae; phylum Streptophyta; class Magnoliopsida; order Asterales; family Asteraceae; genus Tanacetum; species Tanacetum coccineum. The sequence goes on along the minus strand of BQNB010099528.1, from coordinate 16,960 downwards.
ACAAGATTTAAAAGCTCAATTGCAAGACAAGAACATTGCTATAAGTGAGTTAAAGAAACTCATTGAGAAATGCAAAGGAAAGTCTGTGGAAACTAAGTTTGATAAACCATCTGTTGTTCGACAACCAAATGCTCAAAGGATTCCAAAACCATCAGTTTTAGGCAAACCGACTCCTTTTTCAGACTCTCTTGAGAGGAAAAGTTTTTCACAAACAAAGTCGGTTCCCAAAACTAATGTGTCAGAGAGTTTATCAAAAACAGTCACTCCACATTCTTGGCCTCAAGTTAGGAAATCGTCTTTTGCTAAGCCTTATGATGTGAATGCACCTGGCCCTTCTAGGAATAGCCCAAAGCATGTGTCATTTCAGTCACCAAGGGAATCTGTAGGCTCAAATGACATGGTTCATAACTACTACCTAGAGGAAGCTAAGAAAAAGGCACAACTTCAGAAAGATAAAGCCTTGAATACCAAACCTAGTGTGCAACAATCTGCTAGATTACCAAACACTGCTAATGGTAACAAACCAAAACCTAGGAACTTTAATCAACAACCTAGGAATTGGCCACCATCCATGAGTAGTCGTGTATCGAATAGAACTGTTAACACAGCAGAACCACCTAGGAATCAAAAGACTTTCTTGAAGTCAAAAGACTTGGCATGTCCTACATGCAAAAAGTGCATTTACAGTGCAAATCACGATGAGTGCATCTTAAAATACCTCTCAAAGGTGAATTCTCATGCCTCAGCACAGAAAAAGCATGCACAATCCCATAAGACAACAAAGAGATATATACCCGTAGAAAAGAAAAGCGACTCTAAGAATCATGGTACTTGTTCTTTTCTTAGAACCGAACAACCAAAATCTTGAGCAACCGAACAACTCACAAGCTAGAGGAACCGAATAACTCACAAGCTTTAGGAACCGAACAACTCACAAGCATAAGGAACCGAACAACTCACAAGGATTTGGAACCAATTTACCAAGTCACCAAGAACAAACTCTACACATTCTAAGTAATTTTCGAGTTTTTTGGTTTAGAGTGTCGGTTAACTACGGGACTTATAACATACACCGTTGCGATCGTGAACTCGTTTCGATCAACGTGGTATATTGATTTTCTACCGACGATAACCATATGAGTTAAAAACATCAAAAATAGAAACGTTTACATTTTTAATATTTCAAACAAAAAAGATAAGAAAAAGGAGGGAACATTTTTTGTTTGTTATTAATTAAAATTGGAACTTTGTAATTTCAGCCCCTGGACTTTTTAACCAATTTACCATTCATCCATTATTTTCTTATTAACCTTCTTTGTTAAAACAACTTTACACCGTTAGTCCTTATTCTTATAAATCAACCCGTTAGTCCTCCGAAGTGAAACATAATTGCACCGTTAGTCCTTATTTGAGCTTTTATCATCCGGTACTCATTTTAAGTTGAAAGTTTATGCACCATTAGTCCTTTTAAGCTCACAGATCAATAACAAAAGCCCAAGTACTTCAATTGCAACAACGATTTCAACGTCAATTAATTATTGTTTCACGATTTCTTCTTGATTTTGTAAAATCCCGTGAAAGATTCAATTTGTTTCTCGGTTTAAATCTATGATTTGTAAAATCCCATGACCATCAATTAGTTTCAATCCACAACAACAATCACTTTACCCACTAAAGATCATTGTTTATCATTTCACATCACTTTTGCAATGTCGACTCATCAAGACATCAATGCTTTTAGAACACAATGAATTGCAAACACACATGATCCTTTATCATTAATGGCAAACACTCAGACACCGTACCACCTAGATCAATCATCACATATTACCTACGTACAACATCCATAACCCAACAACAACTTTGTCCAACAACCTTCATTCAACATGAACTACATGCCACAACCAATGTAGAATCCCGAAGACAGTTCAGATCCCACAACTGCAATGAACAAGACACTTGCTTTATTGGCTAAAGCATTCAAAGTTAATACCATTCCAACAAACAACAACCAAAGAAGTTCATTAATCCCCTGCAATAGTCAGATTGTTCAACCGGGTATGAACACGAGCCAAGACATCAAGATGCAAATGGTTGATGCCAATGTTGGAAATCAGGTGAGACATAATGCAGTGCAATATGATGGGAATGAGGTTGGGCAAAATGCAGTTCAGAATCCGGGTATTCAGATTGTTGAAAATATAAAGGGGCTTAGTGTTGTTTTGGAAATTGCAAATCAGCATGGGATGGAAATGTTGTTACAACACGGTGGTGGGTAATGGTATGGTTCATGGTTTAATCCGATAAGGTGTTACAACTGTTGAGAAGAGGGTTATTATGCCAGCAACTGCATAGTAAAGCCAAGGAAATGGGATGTTGCTTATCTTCAGCAACAGCTGCATATTGCTCAAAAGATAGAAGCAGGGATCCAAATCACTCAAGAGGAATTTGAGTTCATGGCTGCTGCAGATGCTCATGAAGAAACAGAGAGAGTAAAAGTGAACTGCACTTCAGAGGATACATTGCAGCAAGCATCCACATCTGGAACTCAGTCTGACAACGCTCCCGTCTATGACTTAGATGGATCAACTGAGGTACCCAAAGATGAAGACTGTTATGATCATGGTATATTTAATATGCTTACTCACGAAGTGTAGTATACTGATCTCCAAACTGATCTTGATCGTAGGAAATAAAAACTTGAAAATTGCATTATTAAAAAGGAAAAAGAATACGATGTTCTTTGGAATAATTGGTACACAAAATGTGAAGAATGCAAATATGACAAGATTTCGTATGATAAAGCTTATAATGACATGCAATAAAAGATCGAACGGTTGCAAGCTCAGTTGGGAGATCTCAAGGGTAAGAGTTGTGATACTCAATGTGCATCAAATACCCTTGACCCTTTGTTTCAGAAACTTGAAGATGAGAAAGTGTCATTAGAATCTCAGGTTTTGAATTATGCCAAAGAAAATGCTCATCTTAAGACCACATACAAGAACCTGTTTGACTCTATCAAAGTGACACAAGCTCAGACCAATTCAATAATTGACTCTTTGCAAAAATAATTGTATGACACCATCTATGAAAATGCTAAGCTAAAAGCCCAGTTATTTGATAAGGTTCTGAACAAAAAGGAACCACAAAAGGTACGAGAACTAATACTATGTTTACAAAGCAATCAATCTTGGGAAAACCACATTCTTCTTTTTATAAACCAAAACTTTATTCTGTCACTCATTTTCTAAAATCCTCGGTTCTCCCTAAAGTTGATAAGATGAATGCTTTGTCCAAACCAGTCACTTCAAACTCGGGACCTTTCAAACGAGAATCAAAAGTTGTGCAAACTGTTAATGTGATTCCCCCTAGAATCTTTAGGACTAATCCTTCTAAGACCTATAGGGTAGATAATGTTGTTCCTAACAAACCCGTTAAAACAAGCGTTAGGATAAAACCAATCATTGTTTCATAACCAAATGTTATTCATAAGCAACGAGCTAATTCTAACTCAAACGGTTTTTCTTCTCCTATAGTAAATAACACTGCTAAGACTAGAAGACCACATCCTTGGAGCAATTCTAATACTGATAGGGTTCCATCTAAGTCTAAGAGTAGTTGCCTCTCGAATAACGTCAAGAAAATAGAAGAAAACCATAGGAATTCCCAAATTCCTAAGAATCAGAAGCACATGTCATCTGAATGTAATAACATTACGCTTGCCATTAGAAATGCTAAATCCAAAATTGTTTGTGTTATGTGTAAGCAATGTTTAGTTACTGCTAATCATGATGTCTGCGTGCTTAATTATGTGAATGACATGAATTCTCGTGTTGATAACCAAAGTGCCAATGTCTCAAAATGTGAAAATCAAAAGAAACATAAGGCAAATGCCAAGAAATCAAAGGAGTTAGGGTCAAAAGGAAGTCTTGCTTCATCTAGGCCTATCAAACCTAGAACTTGTTGTTAATATGGGTCTCTGGTATACGAAGGATTCTGGTTTTGAACTAACCGGATTTTCAGATGCTGATTATGCGGGATGTAAAGACACCTTCAAGAGTACTTCCGGTGGAGCTCAATTCTTAGGCGAAAAGCTGGTTAGCTGGTCCTCAAAGAAACAAGATTGTACGACGCTGTCAACCGCGGAAGCAGAATATGTGTCTCTATCCGCTTGCTGTGCCCAAGTCCTTTGGATGCGGACACAGTTAACGGATTATGGCTTTCACTTCAACAAGATTCCAATCTATTGTGATTCGAAATCAGCCATAGCCATATCCTGCAACCCGGTCCAACACTCGAGAACAAAACACATCGCTGTCCGCTACCATTTCATAAAGGAACACGTGGAAAAGGGTACGATTGAACTGTATTTTGTCAAGACGGATTACCAACTGGCCGACCTCTTCACCAAAGCCCTTCCAGTAGATCGATTCAACTATTTGGTTCGTCGCCTTGGTATGCGCAGTTTATCTCCTCAGGAACTTGATCGTCTTGCAAAATTACAGTAATTCTTTGTATATATTTTATCAGAAAAACAAAATATAAAAATATAAAACCTATAAAAGCAAAATACAAAATCAAAAAATTTCAAAAATACAAAAATAATCTTCTCCGACATGTCTCTCGACAATCGATAACATTTGCGCACCTAGAAATGTTGATTAATATTAACACGGGTGAATAAATGAAGTTCGAGCGAGAGTTTCAAATGCTTTCAAAACATGTCCTTTTAAATTTTTCTCTACGACTTCTAAGTAAATGTTAACTTAAGACTCGGTCTCCAAAGAAAGGAAAATGTTCATTTATGTACATTTATCCTTAACAACGGAAAGTTCATATCTTCTCGGTCTTAAGCAATGTCATATAAACATTCAAAGTTTTAAATGCTTAAGAGAAGCACTAAGGAAATGATAATTAATTAGATAAATCTAACATCATTTTCTGTTAAGCATAATTTTTCAAGATATTTTCAAAAAGAAAATTTTAAATTCTTTCAAAATTGTGTGCTCAACAAACTCCCACTCCAAGTTATAATAATTAGTTCATTTTGCATGCACTTCTGTTCTTGCAAGACTTAGGTAGACTCATGTGAATTCTGGAAATTAACTTGTTTTTAATTCACTAACTGTCAAAAATTGTCACCACATATGTAATTTTTAAGGGGGAGAATAGTGATTAAAATGTAATCAATACGGATTAATAACGTATACGATCTTCAATCTATAAGTGTGTTCCCAAACCTCGCATGTGCAAAACTCTTTTATAATATGGTGGATATGTGTAGGGGGAGCTTTTTGGTAACTTTAGAAACTCTTAATGTGTCTTAAATGATTTCTCGGACACGTTGATTGATTTTTATCAAATGGTTTTATGGATCTTCATGGCAATACACAAAGACCGACCAACTGTTGTTTCTCAAGGAATTATTAGGAGGTTAAGGTTAGGTATCTTCGTTCCATGATCCAGCCAGAACCGAATGGATCTACCCAGGAACACTCCATTAGATAGAGTATAAATCCTAGTTAGGATTGAAAAAAGGAGTAAAGTGAGAATAGGAATAATGCCGACTGAGGTAGAGCTAGCATTGATATAGTGGTTTTTCAAGCCTATGCTTGAGGTTAATGTGGCACTTCAGTCACATTCCATTGTACTTATTGGCCTTTTTTGGGAATTCATATATCTTACCAGGGTTGAGTCCCCTTTACCCAATAAAAAGGCAGAGCTAGCACTGGAACAATCCTAACAAGGTGTTAGCTATGAAGTCTCAGTAAGCATTGTAAGGATAAAGGGTGTAAAGAAAGAAGCCCTCCATATAACCTTAGTCAGAAACCGGGTCAATACATAATCTATCGATAATCACAAAGATGATTATGATATTGAAGACAAGTCATCATGGACCCAATGATGCAAGGCACAACCCATCCCAGCTACTCAGGCTTCTCTTAAAATAAGTTTGTTTCATTTCTCATGGAGATCAACACGTTTCTATCAGCTTTCTCATTCCGAGACTGTTGATATTAAAAAGGTGGCAGTCTGCTCCAACCTTTGATTACCAAATAACAAATGTGCACTTATAGAGTCTAGAGCCATCAAGATCAATTAAAAATCTCACTAGGACACATTTCATGACAAACACTTGTTGAACGTCATCAAGTTCACAAGCTGTTATCAACAGTCGTACTCATTATCCTTGTGATAATTGCCAGAACATCAGAGTGATACTCTTTAGTATTCACAGTGACGATGGAAATCCTTCTAGAGTCAACATCAAATAGCTCTATAGTAGGTGGCTTGCGAGATTCTATATGAATCAAGCTTGTGTCAACTGGATATCGATAATGGTCCAATATATGAATTGACGACTCAATCAGTCAGAAAGTAACTAACTGGTTCACTCTTACCGTGTTGTCTACTTTGAGACATTTCGGTAATGAGAACAAGCAAGTACGGTGAATCTAATGCAATCGTGTTAGAGGATCTAACACTTTGAGCTGGAAATCCTATCAAGGAGATTCTTCTAAATTGAATCTACCTGATCACAGGTACAGTAGTCATACTATAAAACGGTCCTCAAAGAACCAGAGGTTAATGTAACCGAACTTAAGACTAATGACAAAGCCATATTTATCTATATCTGTTGTTTATCACTAACATTAATTTTTAGGTATAAGTGATGATGTTACAACCTCATTCTAGCTGATTTAAGATTCAAGACCTAATGCTCAATCGACAAAGATAAATACATGATGAAAGCTCAAGCACATGTGTCAAAGTCTTTCGCAATCTCTGATGTACAACACTCCCTAAAAGGAACATTTTTGACAAGATTGCCGAACAATAACAAAGATATATCTCACAAGTGGATCAAGTACCACTCCTACCATGATGTGGTACAAGTAATCATGTTAAAGAAAATGTTAAGGGAGATTGTTAGCAAGCTTTCAAGACCTTGAGCATGAGGGTGGAGACACAAGATCGCAAGGCGGCATAAAGATTCAAGGATAAAGATTTAGAGATCTCAGTAGTCAAGACAAATCAAGGCCAAATACTACTATATCAGTATTTTGTCAAAGAATATCAAGTTAAAGATCAAGACCCATGATCACAAGCATGCAAAAGGAGCTTTAAAAGAATTCCCAAGACAACAAGGTTCCAAGACTCAAGAGATAACAAGAAGTAAAGCCTTATGTGCAATGACCACCCCTTAGGAGGAGATTGTTAGACCTAGTTTTATGTAAAGTGATGGTCATTAAGATTCCCGAAGATTGTTTTAGTCTATTAAATGTTCTTGGGAATTCTATAAGCTAATTGGGCCTAGTTACGGGCTTTAAAGACCATTAGATATCAAGCCCGACCTTGGAAGCCCACTTAAACCCAAGGCTGGCCCAAGTACATTACTATATAAAGCCCTCTCCTCATGTGGAGAGGGTGTTGCTCATTTTTACTCTTTAATGTGTAGCCATTATTCTTTGTTACTTTCTCTCTCTAAACTCATCTCTCTCTCTCTCTAGAACTTCAAGCAAATTCATGTTTGTGTATGTGATTTGATAAGTCTTACATCCTCAAGTAGCCTTTAGAAGTTTATGAAAATGTATCCCTAAGGATATTTTCTGTTAAAGCATTTATTTGATCTATTACAAGTACACAATCAAACACCTGTATTTAGAAACAGATTTCGCATTCATATTTATATTTATATAGATACTTAACAGTAGTTCGCTCTATGATAACGTTATATTCCTCGCCTCAACGATACAAATACTCATTCAAATTCCGTGATTGTTAAAAAAAATGTTCAGTGAAATAAAATACATATGTTGCATAAAAGTTAGCCCCCCGCAACGAGCAGACATATTCTCACTCAATATTCATTCGAAATCGATTCGCAAAAAAATTATGCCCAGCCGCAATGCGCGGGGTATCTTGCTTATTATATAACTTATATTAAAACCCTGAAATCACATTAAAATAATATTAAAATATTTAAAGAGTTCACAAATTACGATAAAATAAAAAATTACAAAATTACAAAATGCACCATCAAGTTCGCTAAAAGTTACAAAACCGGCCTTCAACTTTTACTTATTTACGACTTTTTATATAACAAACTTTATTTATCAAATATAGAACGCACATTTATCGATTCATTCGCAAAAAAAATGTCACTTAAAAGATCGTCGAATTGCGAACAAAACGAGCTCAATATTGCAATGCTTTTGACATGCGAACGATTTTATAAAAAATGCTTAAGTTTAATATATATTTATAAAATATTTACAGGAAATAGTCTTTGATGTTATCGGTTCTGTAGTATACATGATATCATAACACAAGCAAGAGATGATGGGTTGGCTACTTTATCTTAGAGAGAGAAAGTGGTCTTTCTAAGAGAGAAAGTGAAGATAATGTATAAGCTTGAAATATGACAACAATCAACCCCTATCCCATGGGTGAATGGAGGTTTATATACAAGTGTTTGTGTGCATTATGGGCCTTGGGTAATGGGCTTTACAACTTCGGTAAAAGACCCGGCCCAATACCGAAAACCAACGTTTACTTTCTTACTACGAGCTCATGCTATGCTACAACGATACACGGGCTGGGGCGGTGAGGGGGGGAGATCAGTCATTTTTCCATTTTTAAATGGTTCTAGCTCAATCTTCCCCCATAAGGGAGGTCACCCCAGAAAATACATTCTGAATTCTAGCATTCTACTTCATTTGACCTTCATGTTGTAGCTCGAAGTCTTTGCTCTATCAATCTTTGATGTATCTTGTACATTATGTAGTGACCTTTGAGGATTTTTTCCATAGGCTTGTGCGATCATTTGAACCTTTTTTGAGATCATCTTTCATCTTAAATCTCTTGATTCATCTTGTTAATTAGTATTGCCTTCATGTGATTTTTTGGACCTTCGGACCCACTGCTGCTAACACTTTTCTTGTTCATGATACTATCTCAGGTTGGGAAGATGTGTTGTAGGTCATTCAGTTGTCATGTGTCTTTTTACTTGGAAGATTAGGTGTGAGCATTGGTGTGGTGAATTGACTTCACTGAAACGAGTGTCTCCATCTCCATCCTTTGCTTATCCTGTAATTTAAACACAGATAGCAATAATGGCTTGTGGTGCGGAATATGGCTTTGTCATTCGACCGAGACTGGTTGGATTAACCTTCGGGTCCGTGAGGACCGACCTGTGATCAGGTAGATTCATCTTAAGAAGAATCTCCTTGACAGGATTTCCAGTATAAGTATCAGATCATCTGATGTGTAACATAAAATCTCCTTACTTGACTGTTCTCTGTACGGAACGTCTCAAAGCAGACAGCACGATAAGAGTGAATCGGTTAGTTACTATCTTACCGATTGAAGATAAAAATTGATTTGAAAATCAATCGACGTGTTACTTGAGAAAGTATTTTTGTGACACATCGATAGTGTTTTATAGCACAAAATCAAATTTCATCGGAAAAACATTTGTTTTGAAAGATATACACAGTCAATGTGCTTGAAAATCAATTGTTGAGCATATCGAAAGGTTTTTTTTCCAAAAACGATACGTCAATTCACTACCTGAACAAGTTTGATTCACAAGAATCGCACATCGTTGCTTTCATTGTGTACAAGTTTAATCCATAGTGGATCTCTACATTGTCACCTACACAAGAGCTGTTTTGATGGTGGCTCTAGAAGGATATTTCCATTTCATTTGTGAGTACCTTTCGTTTATCATCGGTATGTTTGGCCAATACCACGAGGATAATTCGAAACTCTTAACATCTTTACTTATTGACACAGTGTGTGAGAAAACAAGACATTATGGATTAAGTGGTCCTAACGAGGCTTTTGGATGATCCTCAAGGCTCTTGGACTCCATAGTGATTTTGGTTTTTAGTAGTCGGAGATGGCTGGGAGCAGACTGCCACCTTTTCAATATAATCTACTCGGAGTGAGAGAGGACGATTAGAATTGTATTTGATCTCCATGAGAAATGAAAAACAAGAATCCTTTGAGGGAATCTTGAGTAGCTAAGGGATGGGTTGGATGCAGGTCATCATGGGTCCATGATACTTGTCTTCAATGTTGGCAATTCAACCTTGTGTATTCTGGACAGCTTATGTAATTGACCGGTTTCTGCCTAGAATGTTTAAGGAGGGCTGCTTTCTTTTCACCCTTTATCTTAACATTTCTTTTTACATTTCTTCATCCCTTCAGTGCTACGAGATTTCATTACATAGAACCTTGTTGGGTTTTTATTCCTTAGTACTCGCTCCATCTTAGTCGTACTATTCCTTCTTATTTCTATATTACTCCTTTTGTAATCATACCTAGGACTTCTACACTAACTAGTGGATTGTCCCTGGGTAGATCCCTCTGGCTCTGGCGGGATCATGGGAACGAGTACCTAACCTTACCATCCTTATAACTCCGTAAAGTAAATACAGGGGGTCGTCTTTTGTTTACTGTTCTCTTCGCCATCATATTACATTCTCTCCCCCTTAATATGTGCATCGATATTCGAAAAAGTTTAGCAATATGGGGGAGCCTACATTGAGTTGAAAAGATCTACATTTTATATCAGATTTTCATAATTAAATCACATTTTTTCCCCCGAGCAAAAATTTCAAATCCGTTGAGATTTTGGGTCTCAATTGATTTAAGTGAGGAAAATTTAGGAGAAAGTATGTCAGGTTTGTATAATCCGAATGTGAGACATATAGTTCCGTAATAGACAAGCCTAAGTTACAGTTTTAGTCACTACAATATAATGTACATGGGACAACAACATATAATTACACTACCCCTCATTCGGTTCTCTTCAGTAACCCGGTTGTCGCCTTCTCGGATTCCGTCCATCACTTTGCTCTCAGATTATAAGGATACGTGTTTCTTTAGCCTTTTTCTGGGATAGCGACATGAAGTCCGTTGCTCATGTCAACATCTTTTCTTCGTCCAAAAATATGGTGTTTCCCTGGATTAGTCCTCGTTGATTTGGAATTCCTTGACTCGCTTATCCAAAATGCTTCACAATTTGTTGCAGGCAGTGCCATCACTGTACTTGTGTATTTCATTGAACCTCTTTATCATCTGAACCCCGTATCTGTCTCTGAATGTAACTGCCCTTGGAGAGTCTTATGACGTGTAGTCTTCTCTGACTTCATAATCCAGGTGGCCTTCCATCAAGTGTGGTGAGGTTTAGCTGTGTCTGGTAACTCTCAATTCCCAGTGGAAGTTTCTACGCGGTGTCTGATAAGTAACTGGGTTACATGTATTTGAAGTCCCTTTTCTGCTATATACGTAATTCTTTGAGATAGCTCGTACGTACAAGGACTATTTTCTTTATGTAGTTGTTAAACTCATTCATTGGAAAAAATAGATCTTCGAAATTCGGACGACACGTAAGGATTACGCATATGAGTTCCTTACAGCTCGGCGGTTCCTTCAGATGAGATCGGTTATGTAGATTCGTTTTTCTTTGTCTTTGAAACCACCAATGAGAGATACCATACATAGCTGCAATGTCCTACTTGCATTCCTTGCAATCCAGAACTGACTCAGGCACTAGTTGCTCCAGCCAACATCGGATAATATTCGCCGCCTTCATCTTAGAGATTGACAAGCCGGTTTTCATGCCAACCTGCGACCATTTCGTAGATACTCCGGGTCTTTGTTTGAAGCAGAGAAAGGAAATTCGGTTTGAATGGTTTACATGGCCTGGTTCAATCCTTGTGAAGAGGCTTGCTGACGTTGTGTACCTAAGGATTGCATCATCCACTTGATCGGTTGAGTCGTTTGTGGCACTTTCTATTTGGAATTGAGATGAATCACGTACATGATGGAAACACTTCGTGACTAATTCAATGCAGGGCCTTCCTGGTCTTTAGGATGTGGATTTCAGAGATTCCTTGTTAGTTTACAAGTACCCAATCCATACATATCTCCATATCCCCGGTTGAGCATAGTAGAATTTCTCCATGTAGTGGAACATATGTCGACTTCAAAGAGAGGCCACCCAGTTGTGTGTGGCATAGACTGACTCAGTGATGGAATAGTCCAAAGCAGGTTCTGGAGTGGCCGATCTGTTTCAGTTAGAGGTTTCCACCAACTCTTTGCCTCAGGTTGCTGTAGGAATATATCACGTTCCGGACCTCATCATCACTAGAGGACTGTTGTTCATCTGCGGTGGTTTCATCTCATATAGAGTCATCAGGAATCTGTGTGATTGAAGGGCTTAATTCAGGTTTATCTGTCAGCTAGTTGTCCACGCTGAGTATTTTAGCTGGAAGCAGCTATCTTTAAGGGACCTTGGGGGCAGTGCTATTGACTGATCTCCCTGATGAGTGGATGAGGACGGAGGTGGTGGAGGAGGAGCTTGGGCAGAATCGGAGGCTCCGGTTGTGCAAGGAAGCCCATGATGCGTCCTGACTTGGTAGTAGAGGGGAGTTCGGTGGTTGAAGGTGGCAACCCAGGGGGCGCGGGGGGGGAAAGGCTTTGGAGAATCTTGCTATACCTTTCTTCTTAGTTTCCTCCTGAGCCTTATCATCATCAAAGATCCTCACATTCATCTTGATGGATTTGAGCCACCGTTTGCAGTGCTTCATTGCTACTCGGTGTCAGCATGTCCTTGTCTATAGTTCTCCTCCAACATGCGTTGGAGCAGAATTTCCTTCATGTCAGACGTCGGGAGATCCTTAAAGCGAGCCGAGAGGAGCTCTCATGCATGCTTTACTAATGTTATATACCACCTCTTGACTGATTCTTAATCTTTCGGTCAATATCTGTGATATCATGACTCCTACGTCTTGCTATCTGATCATTTTGGTTTGTCCACACTCTCCAACTTATGGATTCGGTTCCCTTGCTTGTCTAGCCTTGTCTCTAGGGCTTGATTTTCCTCCACCAAGTTTGCTATGTGTTGTTCGAGTTCGCCCATGCGCTTAATGAGAATGGAATCTGATGAACCTTGTTGAGGTTGAGGTGGTAGTGGAAGAGTTGTTGTTGTTGTTGGTGGTGGTGGTGCTGCAGTTGTGGTTGTGGTGGTTGGTAGAGGCCAATGAACATTGGGTGAATCAGGTCTAGTCACGAGATCGATCACCGGGGATGTCATAGGAGGGATGATAGAGGTGTCTTGCTGAATAGTGACAGACACCATTGATTCAGCTTCGGTGTCTGCCGTTGTCTTCTCATTGTCAGCCTCAGACGGTTTGTCATTCAAGAATTGATCACCAAAGCTAAAGTCCTTGGCGAGATGTTGTAGAGAAGACAATGTCCCTGTAGAGCTGACAGGTTCTTCTGGTATCACCTGTTCATCAACCGTTAGCTTTAGATTCTCCTGTACATCAGGGTATGCCGCGGCTGTGAACCCTTCATCCATATGTTCAGGTTGTGGTTGACTGGAGGGATCAGTGATCTCAACATCCGAGTGTTCAAGGTTTGGTCCAGCGAGAACACTAGGAGTTGGTAACGGTTGGGATTCAGCAACATCATCAGGGTTTGGTCCAGCCTGGCCTTCATCTAGTGTACCAGGGTCTGGTCCAGCCTGGCCTTCGTCTTGAGCCCCACTTCTAACCACTGAAGGCATTTCTTCATCAGACTCCGTATCACTGCCATATAATCCAAGCTCGGCGTATAAGGAAGTGGAGTCTTCACGACCTGCTGTTTCAGTTGGGACGTGAGAACGTCTCTGAAATATGTATTGTTCAGCCGGGCTTTTCTTCTTTGGAGTCTGAAGGTTGAGGAGAACTTGGGCCGCTTGTTCCTCACCTACTTTCTCTTTCCCCTTTCCTGGCACCTCTGGTAGTGGTTGAAATTTCCCAGTGTCAGTTTCCCTGAATACCACAGGAGGGAGAGGACCCCTTTGAGTTGGGTATGCATCTGTTAAGCTCTCTTGCAAAACCTTTTCCAGAATCTCTTCCTCCGTGTCTTCAAGTCTGGGTTTAGCAGCAGGAACCCCTTCATCAATAAACTCATCCACCAACTGCTTAGAACTTTTAGCAGTTCTCTTTTTTACCACTTTCCCTGCCTTAGCTCGTTTGGCAAGTGGTGGGGCATCCAACGACTCTGACACCGGCTTGTGCTTCTTCTCCTGAGGTTTGGCCGGTGCTGGTTTAGGCTTCTTGGATGCAGCTTTGGGTTCGGTAGGCTTTGATTGCTTGGTTGGTTTTGGTTTGGTTTGTTTAGTTGGCTTTGCTGGCTTAGGTGCTGGAGAATCAGGATCACTCACTTCTTCACCCGCGAGGTATCGTTGATGCTTTGCAACTTTATTCAGATAAGCTTCATAATAATCAGCTCCTCGAATGACATCATTGATGAGTTCATTCGGTATAGTCACCCCAAAGACTTCCCGTTTGGTCCCCTTAGCGCTGAACTTGAGATTACCTAGTACAAGTTCCTCAGTAGGCAGATGGAGTAGGGACTTAGGTCTTGGGTGGAAGTTGTGTAGCCGTTGCAAGTGAAATATTATCAACTTAGTGAATCGGATACTTGGGATCAGAATGATAGTCTCTTTCTTCTTTCCTTGAGCTTGTTGTGCCAGATTCCTCTTGTCTTCTGTGAAATTATGGATAGACTTAGTAAATTCTTCCCACATCCTTTCATCATAATCAATGTGAGCTTGATTAACAACACCTTAGAGGATCTGTAGCACTAGGGCTCTTGGTCTTTTAAATCCTGAAGTCTTTCCTATAAGGCACAGATTGATGATTGTTGCGAGTGCCCTCCATGGTTGGAACATGTCGTTAGTGGTGACATTTGACAAGTTTATGACTTCTCTTAGATAACCCAACTCATTGACAAACTTGATCAGCGTATCAGGAGTCGAAGGAAGAGAAAAAGCTCGGTTTTTATCGACTGATGTGATCTGAAGAGCATCTCTGAGTATGTCTTGAGTGAGATCAAACCATTACTCGTCCAGTTGACACTTATAACTCCCAGCTTTACTGTCAAAACAAATAGTATCCTAAAATTGTTGAATATAGATTGCCTGTATTGTTGATGACGCTGTAAAAGCTCTGAAGAAATTTGTTTGCTTGAGAATATCCACAGCAATCTTGAAAATTGGGCTGGGTTGAGATTTTTCTTCATTCAGATAGCAGTTGCTTTTCCCAATTGGCACCCAGCGAATGCGTGGTAAGATCTGTTCATCTGTACGGACGGGTGGTGCCATTGTGGGTGCATGTTCAGCATCAGCCATTGTATCTGCACAGTTACAATCACAGAAAAGCGACCATGCAGATAGGAATTGTTAAATGAGAGCAGATGCTCGGAAGTTAAGCACTTATGCACAAGATCCAAGATAAAGGACTCTTAGATCATGTTATAGTGTTAATCAGTGAGATTGGTCAACTCTTGAGTTAACGGATGTTAACTCATCAAAGAGAGGACAAGATACACCGAATTAACCACAAGATTCAATGGCAATTAACAAACCATGTAGGATACAGGCAATGGATAAGACACTCTAATCAAACAACAATCTTCAACAACTTCAAGACCAAAACGCAATGATATTTGAATAATACATACTCAAAACGCAATGAGTCAAAACGCAGTCATAATCAAAACGCAATGAGTCAAAACGCAGTCATAATCAAAACGCATACATCAAAGCGCTTCCATCAAATGCAGTGGTTATAATATTAAATTAGTCAAAACGCAGTCAATTTTAAAAAATTTGAAAAGGTGGCTTTACTATTTTAATATTAAATTTTTTTTTTCTAATCAAAACGCGACAAGTTGCGTTTTGAGCCTGTACATTATCGAATACTCAAATCGCAACATAACATGTAATCAAAACGCAACAACATAAAAAAACGCAATCATGACATGTAAACCAAAACGTAATCTAGAATCATAACTTCAAAATGCAATCAAAGATCATAACTTCAAAACGCAATCACGATACTATCTATCAAAACGCAATCTGAAATCATAGAATCAAAACGCAATCTAGAGTAAGAGTCCAAAACGCAACATGAATTCTATCTGAAAACACAACCATAACCACTTTCATATCAAAACACAATCAAGAAATACCTCAAAAACACAACTAAGAACATTTGTCAAAACGCAACATGAGTATATCACTAAGCCAGATCTAATCCATCACTAGGGGTTCTAATCACATGGGTACTTTTATGTTTATATTTAAACCTATATACGAGGCTTATAAACACTCCCTAGAGGCCAATACATTCCACATTCGAGCAAGATTTTAACTTTAAAAGTCAAACTATATGCGATATCTAATTTGGATAATCATTAAGGCTATGAGGGAGCAATTTATACATTTACACAGCATTACATACATATATTAATGAAAACCCATCAATTAAAACACAATACCAAACACTAACCAGTGATTCGAAGAGGTAATCACATGAAGGTCTACAAAAACGCACATTTTCACGATTTTCATATAATGATGTTAAAGATAAAGAGTGAGATAGTGATTAACAACGTTGAGTGCATGTTACCTAAGCGAAGAAACACACTTGAAATTACAGCTTAATCAAAACGCAATCGAGATCTTGAGAGAGAATAGTTGAAAAGGTTTGACTAGATATGTGGGTTTTGACCAAGTCAAAACGCAACACCAATAAGTACCTAGGTTACACCTTTCATCATTTGACATACTTGGTCCCTCTCCTTCTTATTTCTAATTATGTAAGGTAAATTACACCAATGGTCCCTCACTTTTCATATTTCTTAAACGTTTAGGGATACATAGCAACTAATAGATTGATTAACTTTGGGGAAATGACACAATTGGTCCTTCACATTTAATAAGCCTAGGATACAGTTAGCACATAGCAAATAAGATCCTACACGAACATTTAATTGACATATTTGAACCATTTTGAGTCAACTCTAGTTTAACTCCCCCTTAATCCATAGCCTCGTTAGTTACCAAATCTTGTGTGTTGAAAAATGCCTGATAGATGTCATGAATTTGAAAAAA
>BQNB010099527.1:1099-24906 GCA_026074375.1 Tanacetum coccineum | reverse complement strand
AAAAAATGAATTTTCAGCCTTTTCAATAGCTAATTCTGGCTTATTCAAAATTCCAAACTCTTTTTTGATTGTATCTTATTGTAGCTTATTGCAAGATCTTTTTAGTGGTATGGCCCACTAAGCCATAAGGATCCATCTTCTAGCTTATTTTTAAGCTTGAAAAGTGGTCCAAAGACTGTTTTCTAAACAGTCTTAAGTTCAAAAAGCTCATTTGGCTTATTTGAGCTTATGGCTTATTGATTCTGCTTATTTCATGAGGCATTAGGTTCATTAAGATAGTTTTAATTGCTTTTTAGAAATTTCAGCTTATTTTGAGCTTATTCTAGCTTATTTTGAATCTGCCAAAAATTCCAAAAAAAGTGCCCTGGTGCTGAGATTTAATAAGCCAATTTCTGGCTTATTTGGTGGATTTTAATTGTTGTCTTTTGTTCTTATTTGCTTATTTTGTGTGCTTTTGTATTTGTGATTGCTTATTTCCCCATTTGCTTTGCTTAATTTGTCTAAAAATCCAAAAAGGAAAGTCTTTTGTGCCTATTGTGCATTTAAGCATAATCTGTCTGTTTTAACTGCTTTTTCCAGCTTATTTATTGCTTTTCATAAAAAGTCATAGTTGAGAAAAATGCTTATTTTTATGTGCTTTATAAGTTTGTAAAAAAAATTTGAAAAAAAAATAAAAGGGGAAAGTGGAAGTCTCAGGTGAGCATGGCTCGAACCTGAGACCTCACACCCTCTACCCTTTATAAACACACACTCTACCGCTGTGCTACAATAGCTCATCCGGTAGAGTGTTTGTTTATCAAATTTATAAAGCCTTTTTGGCCTTTAAGCTTATAAGCCTTTTCGGGCTTATTCCAGCTTATTGAGATAAGCTGGAAACTTCATTCTATTTTCCTAGGATTGTCTCAGCTTATTTTAATTTCTACAATTTTTTCAAATTTTTATAAAATCGTTTCGTATTTTTTATAATTTATTTTGTTTAAAATCTTAAAAAATTCATAAAAAATAAAATAATAATCAGAAAAATACAAATCTTTTTTTTTAAATTTTCTTTTATTGTGTATTTTCTAGGAAAAATAAATTTACATATGTAGGGTCATTTTTGCAAAGTTTCACTTTTTAAAGAACGGGATTCGATCTCGTTCTTGTTTTGACTCGTTTTTAGCGTTAATCAACTCCGTTTTCGATCTAGTTTTTTTTAAACTTCATTTTTAGTCACTTAGAACACATTGAAAGTGAAAAATTCATTTAGGGATTAAAATTGGAAAATTTAGGTTTTTGGAACTCGCGTTTTTACGTTTTCGTCTACGTTTTTAGATTTAAATCATTTTAGCTTTTGTTTTTAGGTTTTCTTTAATCGTTTAAGCATTTTTAATTATAGTAATAAAAAAACCAATCATATCCTCATTCAATTCAAACATCGATTATCAATTCGTCATTCGATTTTCAATTGCACACCTCGTTGGGACATAACGACCCGGGAAATCAAACTTCCGGACACATATATATTTTATTGTGTGAATTCTTAACCAATCCTTGGCTAAGGGTATTTGGTTAATTGTTTGCTTATATATTTTATATATATTATTGAACGAATCAAATTTTGGCGCCGTTGCCGGGGAGGCTGTGAAACGATTATCGTAACGTTTGACAATTTGTGTTTGAATTTGTGAATATTTCTTCTCCGGTTTTTAGAGCCAAATTCAAACATGCAAAATAAATGTTTAGAATTAATTCCGGTCCGATTCGAAGACATATGATTGAATTGTCAAATCTCAGTTTTAATGAGCTAATTGTACAAGAATTAAACTTATAAAATCAACTGCATGAAAATTTTTCATCAAAAAAAATTCCATTTTCACAGAACTTGTGTGACGACGTCATGATTTACACGCGACGCCGTCACCAGGACACCTGTGACGGCGTCAAGATTTTCCTGACAGCGTCAAACGCCCAGGTCTAGAAAACTTAAAGTTTTTAATTATTTTTGAAAATAAAACTTGCATACCATTTTAAATATGTACTCTTCTATTATAAACCTGCAAAACCATGAGTTTAACAATTCTCTCATCCTATCTTTACTCTTTTATCGAGTCAACCTTAAATTCACATTGTATATTTGTAAATCGCACATTTTATGCTTGGTGTAGTTGTCTTTGTCTTTCATCTCTGTCTTTGATTACAGGTTATATTTGATAAGAAGAAGTTTGGAAGTTCTTAGGAAGTTTCATTGGATGATTCTCGGAGGACGATCTAACCAGTTATCGCATGTTTCTTCTCCATTATTGAGTAAACCAGGGGTGTACTAGTTTCTTTTCCTTGTTTTCTTTTCTCTTTATCTGTTTTAATGAGTACTTCCAAAGAACATTGGGGACAATGTTCAAAATAAGTATAGGGGGAAAATAAGCCTTAGAAACTATTCTTTCATTTGTCATTTGCTTTGTCCTTAAAAAAATGGGTAACATATCGAAACATAGCATAAAAGGGTGATTTTTACCAAAATTTAAATTTTTTTACGACACATACCAATGAAAACCGAGTATTACTAGCATCCCATGGATAGGAATTTATTTGACTAGCACAATAACCCTTAAAATTCCACCCCCAAAATGTGAGGTTCGCCCTTAGATCTTTAGGAATTCGGGTACCTATCGTCGGTAACCCAAGATGATTTTATCTTTACCTGGTTCGAGTTAAGGAGTGAGCAGTCACACGTGTTTATTCCGTCGTTACGGATGTGTACGTGTGGTCTTCGTCGCCTTTTTTGGAATGTCTGGTGTTAGTAAAATTCATATGAGTGTACCGGTAGTATATTAAATTTTAGAACTTATTTTTGTGATGCATCCCGAGACCGCATAGTAAGTATTAGGATTTGCTTGATAAGAGGCATTAGGATTAACCCATGTTTTAAACCTGTAATTGTTATGATGGTCACACCGATCATATAACTATCCCACACCCTTGCCATGCACTCACCTTTAGTGCAGGATACCCTAGTACAACCCTCCGAGCCTATCCTTTTTCACGGTTCTCGTAATTTTCTGGTTAATCCGGACTATTAATGAAGAGCATTGTCACCCTTAAACCAATCGTTACACCCAAATCGCCTTAGCCTACCTTGTATGTACTCATTTTTAGTACATTATTGTTTTAACCCAAGTTAATTATTGAGTACATGGTTGCTAAGTCCTTATCCTTGTAAATACTGTTTTGGGACGATTGGGATTCATGGTAGTATTTATTTCGCGGAAGAATGGGGAAGAAAAGTTAAGTCAATACCCCCATACGTTTGTTAGATGATCTCCATGTTATTTTGATCCACCTCAAATCGGGTCATTAGTTAGATTGTAAATATCGAGCATGTAAAAGCTCAAGTGTAGGGGTACGTGTTATAAACCCCAAGTTATGATGTATTATGTTATTAAAAAAATAGAAAAGAAAAAGAAAGAGATTAATGTAGAGTTGTTTAGTTTACCGGGAGGCGTCGAGACATTTGAGCAAGCTGCTAAATTCTGCTACGGTATCAATTTCGAGATAAGTTCATCAAATGTAGTTATGCTGCATCTCTGATTACCTTGAAATGACTGAAAAATTCTCGACCCGTAACCTCAATTCTCGCGCCAACGAATATCTCGACACTGCTATCACCAAAAACCTTGAAATGGCGGTCGAAGTCTTGAAACAATCCTAAAACTTGCTCCCGTTAGCTGATAATTTAAAGATAATCAGTAGATGCATTGATGCTATTGCTTCTAAGGCATGTGTTGAGCAAATTGCATCGAGCTTCTCGAGGCTTGAATATAGTAGTTCGGGTAGGCTTCACATGAGTCGACAAGTGAAGGGTGAGACTGATTGGTGGATCAAAGATTTATCGGTTCTTCTAGTTGATATGTATCAAAGAGTTATGACTGCAATGAAATATCGAGGTGTGAGGCCCGAGAGTATTGGTGAATCATTAATGAGTTATGCTGAAAAAGAGTTCCTCTTTAACCAGTTTATATAATCTTAATAATAAAAAGGCTGATATTTTTAACAGTTTGGGACATAAAGGTATTGTGGTTGAGACGATTGTTGGTTTACTTCCGGTTGAGAAAATGTCAGTGCCCTTGACTTTTCTTTTCGGGTTGTTAAGGGCTGCGATTATGCTTGATTGCATGGAAGCGTGCCGGACTGATCTCGAGAGGTGAATTGGTTCACAGTTAGATTTAGTGACGCTTGATGATCTTTTGATACCATCTTTAAGGAGTAAACATACATTGTTTGATGTTGATGTGGTTGATAGAATTTTGTTTAATTTTTCGCAGCAAGATGATAGTGAGGATGAAATGGAAGGCGGTGACTGTGATGGTGATGGGTTTGTGTCGGATGGGCCTGATTCGCCGTCACAAACAGCTTTAGATAAAGTATCGAGCCTGGTTGATAATTATCTTGTTGAAATTGCACCGGAGATAAATCTTAAACTCTCCAAATTTATAGATGTGGCAGGGAGTTTACCGGCTCATGCTCGTACAGTTCATGATGGTCTTTATAGAGCCATCGACGTTTATCTCAAAGTAAGTCTTTCTATGTTTATGATTCATTAGTTCAAGAACAAGCATTTTCACTTCTGTGGTCAAAGCTCGTATAGTTACTAGTTTTGACATAAAGAAGTCAAAGGTTAAGTTTTTGAAATTAAAGCTTGCAGGGTCATAAGGGTTACTGAGAACTAACCAAAATTAAAGAAAAAGCTTCAAGAACACATTTGACCTTTGTGGTCAAACATATAAATTTTCCAAACAGCAACAGTTATGGATTTTGAAGTCAAATACTAGCTATTTGACATCAATATTTAAGATGTGTGTTCGTATAAACATCTAAAACTTGCAGCTGCCATGGTTATCAGAAGTGGCATAAAGAATCTCCAAACATAAACTTTTAGGTCAAATTTTAGCTCTTTGAGATCAAAAGTCAAAACTTATATGCACTTACAAAGCTAAAACCTGCCTGCAGGCTCATCAGGGTCTATCAGAATTCGACAAAAAGAAGCTCTGCAAACTGATTGATTTCCATAAACTCTCACCAGAAGCCGTTGCACACGCTGCACAAAACGAACGTCTTCCTATTTAATCGATTGTTCAAGTCCTCTACATCGAGCAGCTAAGACTCAGACACGCCCTAGGCTGCAAGGACCTGGATGACAACTACAAGCCGCCAGTGCACCACCAGTCTTGGCGGATCAACAGCGGAGGTCTTAGTGCCGCCATTTCTCCAAAAGACAACTATGCATCATTAAGGCGGGAAAACCGTGAGTTGAAGCTTGAGTTGACTGGTTAAGGATGAGATTAAATGATTTTGAGAAAGAACATGTATGCATGAAGAGGAGTATGTATGGAAAGATCAAATTCGCGTACTGTTTTGAGTTCTTTTTCAAAGAAAATATGTAAAATGAGTCTGTTTGGGCATCATAGTTATCTTCAAGAGGATCAACTTCACCATCTAGGCATTCACAGAGAACAGAACAGATTCTAAGGTAACAGTGATGACAGATTGAAGCAAGTTTTTAAGTATTAATTGTTTGATTTCAATTTTTTTTCTTTTATTATTTTTGTATTTTAGTTATTTACAATGCAAAATTTCATTCAGGCTTGTATATGATTTGTGTTGCTTTCCTCCGTCTAGCAACGATGCTCCTTTGTTTGGACCAAAAAGATCAAGCCTTTAAGCAACCAGTACAGTTACTGTGCATTTGTGAGTGGAAATTCCTAGCGGTGGTTATTTCAACACATTTATATGTCTGATTCGGGTTATATACCTCTTCACATATCAAATCAGAATGTCGCAAATGGGTCAAAACTGACCCTAAGTGTATTTTAATATTTACATGTTTACAACCTCTCGTAGCACTTGATCAAACTTGAACTACAGTAGTATTTTAGTAACTTAGTTTCCGTAATCATATTACATAGGTAAACTATATAAATAACTGAGAACTTAAACAAATTATGTTTATGGTTCAACCCAACGCGACCTATTTGGACCAGCATTAAGATTCGCCCATTCTGACCCAAACTCATTTAAACGGTCACCCAAACCAGCTAAGCCGCCCATTTTGCCACCTCTAAGAAGTCCCTGTTCAATAAACAAACCTTATTTGGGAGCTCTAACAGCTTAAGAATATCTACTAGAGCTATGTTCAATAAAACATGCATGAATGTATTTAAAAGGAGTGCTAGTCATATTACCAACTTAAAGCTTCCACAAAAGCATATCCAACCATCATTTCATCTCATACTCAATTAGTATCAAGATTTAGGAAAGAAGAACACAAATGACTAGTACTCTTAAACAAAGACTTTAAAAAGACAGACCCGTATCATGACATTATACAAATTTATGTTTAGAACAAAACATGGTCCCATATAACTAACTGATTCACTCGAGTTCATTCCTTAAAAACACAAGGTTTGATCAATGTATCATTTAGTGAATCAACAATAAATGAAAATACATCCCATTGGGCCTAGAGAGCTTGTATCACACCTGAGCTATTCGTACTTCACATTCCCCTTTATTTGCTATAATCACCATCGAATTATTTTCATCAGCAACATGACACCGATCCAACGCCCTTTTGACATACATACTTGTTCACCAACTACTATACATTCAAGGTGTTATTAGTTCTACATTATAATCTTTGATGTCAAAAACACATAAAAATTAAATATCATTTAAAAAATGATGAAAAAAAATACTTGTTTCCCTAGCAAACAGAAGACAATGAAAATCATTTGAGTATTCATGTTGATTTTGAGATGATCTTTTTTCTTGAGGCAGTTTAGAAGAATACAATTACTCCTTGGTAATCTTTCATTTATATCCTTTAATGGGTGCATGCGGTTAGTACCCTTTAAGTATTACCTTAATAATATTGGTATCCAAATAAACGTTTGATATTTTTGCATTAAATGCTTGCCATGTTTATTCTCACGTTATAACTTACTAAACGAGTACCCGTGCATAGCAACGGGATTTTATAGCGACTGATAGTTATATAGTGATATTTTGATTACACAAAATATTTAATCAAAATATCATTATAACTATATGTTGCTATATAAAATCCCGTTGCTATGCACGGGTCTCGTCTAATATACTATAAGTAGTGCGTTTTTCTTAACATGATACAAATACTTTTCAAAACTGGATATGGTGCAATTTAACCTCATACCTCTATAATATTACCAACTAACACCGCCTGTTAGTATCAGATATTGATCTTGGGAATCTTTAAGTTAACTCTAAATAAATAACATCAAATTTTAAATACAAACAGAGTCATGCAATGTTTCCAATCCCCTAAATTCAAGAAATTGGGCATGAATTTCATCTGAATAATCAACTACTTAATGTCTCCAATTCACATTGGGGTACTGTGAAGTGTACACAGTACAAATATAACTGATCACATATAAATGCTATAAATTATATATTTGTATGGTCAAGGAGTTGTTTAACTTAAGAGGGATGCTCACATATCAAAAACTTGCAAAAAATTTATAACATTGGGTACTTTAGTTTGAACTACTCAATTAAAAGTAAATCACGCATCTAACATTAAATTTTCTAGAAAAAAAATCTCTGGAACCAATACTGAATGTAAAAACATGTCTTGAAACTGTTGGGTTTTATAACCTAATTAACAATTAATTAACACGAGTACGCAGCGGAATAAATGATCACGTGTAGAATACAATAATTAACAAGATAGAAAACATGTACCTTTTAGCACGAAACGATACACCGTTATAGGTAACCGTAAACACTGTCTTCTTTATACGCGTGTGTATAATACCACGCGAAACACAAAATCAAGTTGATTCCTCTTAAGCTTCCTCACACTATACGTTCTAGCAAACGTCGACGGTATGCTGAGTACTAGTAGTGGTCATAAAAAACGATTCTTCTTCGTCTCTTGATTCTTATCAACTTCACGAACAAAGGAATCACCAGAGGTGATGATCGAACTTAAACAAAAACCCCGTAGGGATGTCCGGTTTGTATATCGATCGCGAAGACAAAACCAAATACCCAAAAAAACTTTGTGGCCGGTTGACAAAGAAAAAAGGTAGTCGACTTTTAAGGTTTAGGATTTTCTAGTTATCAAATAATGAAACACTAAACTTGTATTTATAGACCAAGTATCCCAAGGATCCTTGTGGGATTCCTTTTCTAAGCCGACTAGGGAATTAAAGGGTTGATCAGAAAAACACCTTTAATTTTCGGTTTATCAATAATTAGTCCCTCACGTTTAACCATTAAACGTTTAGTCTAATTATTTAATACTCGTTAACTTTTAACGATCGTTTGTTATACATTTAATATATTACATTAATATATTTTATCGTCATTTAACATATAAACGTGTGCGTCCCCTTAGGCTCGAAAATTATTTCAGGACTTATCTCTCAATCATTATGGTCATAATCCAACAGCTCCCACTTGGACATGTAATGACTAATATAACTAAAACATTGGTACAGCGTTTCTAGCCACACGTCAATGCTCCAAAAAACAATTCCGAGTGTGGTTTCACAGGGCATGAACAAATGATTTATGAATTTACAATCCTTTGTTTCCAGATCCGTTGTTAAATTGGATATGATTCAATCGTCATTTCATATTTAAGATTATGTTTCTATATATGGAGTAATCAAGATTACTGAAAATCAATGAGAAATATCTTCTTGAGTTTTCAGGTACGGCCATACACACATCTGATTATTTCTATGAGGGGCCCAGTGGTATCTTCTTCAACAATTTGAAGGAACAATATTTCTATAATTGACTACAGTGTCAGTCATCATTGGCATAAACCATTTGACAAAGCCCCTTATTAGGTCTACATTATTCAGGACAACTTAAACGATTATCAAGAAGAACATCCTCATATTAATAAACTACTTGCATCTCAAGTTTAAGGATTTATGTAAATAAAATCACGTAAAGTTCATTTGATGCCGTCGATCCATAAAGTGAATTCTTGTTGGCGGGGAAATCCAATATTTATTATTATGAATATCATGTGCGTTTGGTGGACTCATCCTTAATATCTGTAAATATCACATATATAAATATCACCAATCACTCAGAATTGTTTAGTTTAGGGCAATATTCCCATTTTGTTATTCGACAAGGATTAATTTTAGAATAATACATTTATTATTCATGGATTTAAACATGCAAATATATGACACAATTTATAATATAAAATAACAAAATACCAATGTATCATTATCATAAAATAAAATGTTTTACATCCTTATATTCAAATACTAAAACACAGATTACATGAAAACTACTAGCTGGACGAAGCCCCATGCCCTTTGGCATGCCTGAGATAAGCTTTCCCTATTTTGATAAAAGCCTTTGTAAAAGGATCAGCTAGTTGTATCTGTGTGAACTTTAAGTATCCTTATTTCGCCCAGTTCAACACACTCGCGAACATAATGATATCGTCTTTGATAGTGTCTGGCGCCTTTCTGAACTCCCGGTTCATTGGCATAATGAACTGCAGCTGAATTGTCGCAGTACATACAATACCAAGCCCTGAGATAAATTTCCTAATCCAAACAGCTTCCATGGCAGCTTCTGACGCAGCTATGTATTCAGATTCTGTAGCAGACATTGCAGTGGTACTTTGCTTGGAGCTCTTCCAATCCACTGCGCCTCCATTCAAAACGAAAACATATCCTGTCTGAGACTTAGTGTCATCTCTATCAGTCTCAAATCCAGCATCGCAATAGCATTCAACTCTAAGTTCTGTGCTAGGATTTCCACCATAAACCAAGAACATATCTTTAGTATTTCTTAAATACTTAAGAATGTTTTTCACAGCAGTCCAGTGAGGTTCACCTGGATTCTGTTGAAATCGGCTTGTCATATTTTGCGCGAACGCAACATCAGGTCTAGTGCATCTAACCGCATACATGATGGATCCTACAGCCGAAGCATAAGGTACATTCTTCATGCGATTTACCTCTTTAGGCGTTTGAGCACCTTGTGATTTGTTCAAGTCAAGTCTTTCTTGCATGGGGATTATGACACGTTTGGAATTATTCATTTTGTATCTCTTAAGATCTTATCCCATGTAAGCATTTTGACAAGTTCCAATTATTCGCTTTCGATCTTATCTCTTATAGATTTTGATTCCAAGAATAAATGCTGCTTCCCCCAAATCTTTCATAGCAAAACACTTTCCAAGATAATCCTTTACACTTTGTAAACTTGGGAATGTGATTTCCCATGATGATTATGTCATCAAACATACAAGATGGAGGAAATGTTAATTACTACAACTAGCCTTTTTGGATTATACAAATGGCTCCATTCACGATTTTGAGTTAATATCCCAATCCTTTTGATTCTCCTCATCAAATCTTTTTTTCCAGCTTCTCCGTATGCTTGCTTAAGGTACCATAAATGGATCTTTGAAGTCTTGCAACACTTTTCTGGAGATGATTAGGAT
The DNA here is from genome assembly GCA_026074375.1 of Tanacetum coccineum. Taxonomy (NCBI): domain Eukaryota; kingdom Viridiplantae; phylum Streptophyta; class Magnoliopsida; order Asterales; family Asteraceae; genus Tanacetum; species Tanacetum coccineum. Next base: position 14,402 of record BQNB010099527.1, on the reverse strand, counting down.
CAAAAAAAAACCTTCAGGTTGAAAAACCATATGAGGTCTTCATCAAGGTAACCAGTTAAGAAGGCTGTTTTTAACATCCATTTTGCCTAATCTCATAATCATAGTATGTTGTTTTTATAGATATTGAGAATTCTAATAGCTTAATGTCAGTGACAGGTCGACTAACGTTTCTGCATAATCAACCCCGTTAGAGTTGAGTGTAACCCTTTGGCTACAAGACTGAGCTTTCATAGACGTATACAAACCCATCCATGTCAGTCTTTTTTCTTAAAAAGCCACTTGCTTCCCAACGGTCTTACAACCAGGAGGAAGATCGACCAGGACCCTATACCATATTGTCCATCATGGATTGTATTTCCGCATTCATAGTCATTCAATCACTTATTAGATATCTGAATCCAACATTGCGGCTTTATAGTAGTGGGGGTTCTTTAAGATCCCCTAGACTATGCTCCTTCCACCTCTACATTTAGACATAAGCGGTTTTGGAGGCTCGATGCTGGTCCTTTCGGACCTACAAATCGGAATCACTTCCTCTTGTGGTGGTTCAAAACCCTCCACCTCTTGAGGAATGTTGCTAGTGATTTCAGAAGGTGTTGTATCTTCTTCTTCTTGAATTTCTTCAAGATCTACCGCCCTCCCATTGATTTCTTGACTTATGAGACGTTTCTCAAATAACTCAGCATACCTTGTCAGGCGTATCTCTTTTCACAAGAGCCTCACATCCCCAGACCTTTAAGTAAGACAAGTTTGGAACTTTTCCATACCACAGTTCATATGGTGTTTTGTCACCACCACGGCACTCTATTTGGAACCATATTGAGAATGTTGTGTGCTGAATCTAGAGCATAATCCCAAAAGGATAAAGGCAGAGTTGTAAGATTCATCATAGATCGCACCATATCTAGTAAAGTACGGTTTCTCCTCTCAGACACTCCATTATGTTGTGGTGTGTATGGAGGAGTAAGCTGTTGAACAATTCCGTTAGCTTTTAGATAATCTTTAAACTCTTGGCTAATGTATTCGCCACCACGATCTGATCGTATTGCCTTAATGGTCTTCCCGAGTTGATTTTCAACTTCATTTTTAAACACTTTGAACGTTTCAAAGACCTCATGTTTATGTTTAAGAAGATAAACATAACCATAACGACTATAATCATCTGTGAATGTAATGAAGTAGCTAGCACCTTGTCTTGACACATGTCTAAGTGGACCACATACATCAGTATGTATTATTCCAAGAAGATCTTTTGCCCTTTCGTTACTATGAGGGAAAGGTTTCTTTGTCATCTTGCCAGATAAACAAGATTCGCATTTATCAAAAGATTCATCATCCGTTGACTTTAACAGCCCATCTTGTTGCAGCTGTTTAATACGTTTCTTGTTTATATGAGCAAGACGACAGTGCCATAGATAAGTAGAGTCCAAGTTATGCTTGACTCTTTTATTGCTAACATTATAAACAGAATTAACATTTGGTACAAAATCATGCATATCAATTTCATAAATACCATTACGAGGAACAACATTAAATATAGGTACACAATTTTTGAAACTGAAATTCCACAATCCGTAACACATTGAACAAATCCATTGTCATCCAACGAGGATAATGAAACTACACCTCTAGTTATAGTATGGTGCATATGCAGATTGTCTAAAACAAATCAAAAGGCTTTAGTAAAACTAAGTCAAAACTTCCAATTGCTTCTACTTGTGCACGAACACCATTGCCCACGTACAAGTAAAGAGCTCCTTGTTTCAGCTTCCTTTCGATCCTAAATCTTGTTTTTGTTAATGACATATGTTCCAGATACCACAACCAGTGTCATACACCCAGGAGTTATTATTAGGAAAAGAAAATAATTCTATTGTGAAGATACCCGAAGAACTGGCAGAGCCAACTTGCTTCCTCTTCTTCTGCAACTCAGCAAGATACACAGGACAGTTCCTTTTCCAATGTCCTACCTCCTTACAGTGGTGGCAGGCATCATCCTTAGTTGGCGCTCCTTAGCAGTAGGCTTAGGGTTGTTGGGGCTTGGGGATATAAACCTTTATCCTTCTCCTTGCCATTTAACTTTATTCTTGCCTTTTCTTTTGCAATTAAGCGATTTCTTATGGCCTTCTGTGATTTTACCACTTTTAATCATATTACTTGTGGTGTTTCAGCCCTTCTTAGGTTAACCCTTCTCTATACTCAATAAGCATAGCAGTATTTCACCACTTGCTTCCCCATGTTATGATATTGAATTTCTTAACAAATCCCACAAAATCTTTAGTAAGAGCCATTAAGGATTAAGCATTGAGATGTCCTGTGGTAGCATATAACCAAGACGTTCAGTTGCTCACATATCACTTCATCTATAAGGGACATAGTTCAGCATGATTTACCCTCCTTCCTTGTTTGCAAGCATGGAGAGATTGGATTAAAGTCAAACTTCTACAAAAAACTCCAGTTGTTTTTCAAAATAGATCTAACTCCTGAATCATGTCATACGGATATAGTACAATTCAAACTGGTCTATGTAGTTCAGGGTCATACTTCAAGCATAAGACAAGCAATTTCAGTCTTATTATGTAGAATTCATATAGAAGCTGTCCACTGAGCCACAAAGTTAGGTTCAGCACCAGCCTCGGAAAGCAGGGAGTATAAGGCTGTTCAATGACATTGCATTTTCCTTCTGACTCTCAAGACTAATTAAGATCGAAGCAAAACCAGTCATTGAAAATTATTACCAGAAAAGTTTTTCTTTTTCAAACATCGGACTGAAAAGCCGAATGGTTTATGTTTTGAAACAGGTAGTTATGTGCATCTACAAAAACATAAGTTCAAGAGAATTAGTATTTTCGATAATACTCCTTTGAAGAAAAATTAATTACCCATGTTTAATTTAAAATAAACAACTTAATTTCATGAGGTAAGACCCAATTGACATTACTCCCCACCATCAGTTGTTCTGCTGTTATGGTGTATTCAAAAGGTATTCAACGATTGATAATTCACACTTTTGCAATTCCTACTCCCATTATGGGACTTACTTTATTACAATATATATAGTAAGATGTTTAATCCCTATATGCCGGTGTTAACAGGTACTCTTCTAACCACAACAACGCTAAGTCGTCCAATCAAAAAACTTATAATTATGTGTAACATTCACCGTCTCACGGAAAAGGTTATAATTTACCTTGTGATTGCGATCTACACACGTCCTCAGCTCAGGTATAAGAGCAATCAACAAGTGTTTTTACAAATTGGATGGCAAACAACTTAGTTAAAAAAAAGGGTACTTCATTTGACGTGTCAAATATGTACGAAGAAGCATGCATACATCTTCGTATCATTGATTTTAATAAAAAACTTTTACTCAATTAAGTTATTATTACGGTATCACCTATTATCCTTGTATCTTATACATAAATAGTGATACCTTAAAATTGACGATTCAACGTGTGTTTAAATGTAAAGATTTTCTTTTTATCGCGGGAAAAGATTAAAGAATGATTAAAAATCATTCAAACCCTAGACCATTCGCGACTTCCTACATAGTATACAAGGTAAGGAAACTACAACGTAGTCAGGTATTATAGGGTAATGGTATCTACAAGACCGAAGTCTTGATGAGTCTCCCCGAACCTTATCCTTGCAACTATATAGTACTTTTGCAAATTACGTCATTGATAAAAATTAAAACTTTAATTTAAAACACATTATGAACTATAAATTGCTAGTCTAATCATGGAAGATTTTACACCGGATGTAAGCCGGATCCATTTTTGACTTTTTGCAATATATAGTCCATGATAAATCTTATTTCGATAATCATTAGTCATGTTTATTTTTGTTTTCAGAAAAACTCTTTTATTTTCTCACAAGTCAAGAACTTAAAATAAAACCAATAAACATCAACTAAACTAAATAACATTTATTTAAACACACTTAACAATTAAGGCATGCAAACATTAAATATGATCCTACAATTTTTAATAATAATAACATGCATTTATTCATATAAGGCTCTTTCGTCCTATAAACTCCGGTCACATACATCGGAACAATCGATTGCGTAAGCCTTATATAAATAAATACCACATAGCACATAAAACTTTTTAACTATTTTTAGGCCCCATTGATTCACTATTAAGGTCTTTTCCGATTTCATGAATCAAGGATCTTACAGGTTAGAAAATATTTAAAAATTATGTTTTTTTAATCATATTTAAAACAAATCTTTTAACAATTAACAATATTATAATATCTAATATCCAATCCATGATAAAATTTGCATGATTTTTTTCATGGGATACTTATTAACAATTAACAAAAACTTAAAACAATTAACAATTAATATATCAAGTTTTATATAAATTGCATACAACCTAAATCTCGTCTAATTAATTTTATTAACCTTCAAGATCAAATCTTTTTAACAAAAAAACCGCCCACCGGGGCATTTAAAATTAATCACGAAACCCTCATTTGTCCAACTTAATTTCTTGTAATTAAAAATTCTACACGATGGCTCGTGATGCCACTGTTGGGTTTTATAACCTAATTAACAATTAATTAACACGAGTACGCAGCGGAATAAATGATCACGTGTAGAATACAATAATTAACAAGATAGAAAACATGTACCTTTTAGCACGAAACGATACACCGTTATAGGTAACCGTAAACACCGTCTTCTTTATACGCGTGTGTATAATACCACGCGAAACCACCAAGAATCAAAGTATGATTCCTCTAAGCTTCCACACACTATACGTTCTTAGCAAACGACGAGGTATGCTAGTACTAGTAGTGTATAACAAACGATCTTCTTCGTCTCTTGAATCTATCAACTTACGAACAAGGAATCACCAAGAGGTGATGATCGAACTTAAACAAAACCCCGTAGGATGTCCGGTTTGTATATTCGATCGCGAAGACAAAACCAAATACCCAAAAAAACTTTGTGGCCGGTTGACAAAGAAAAAAGGTAGTCGACTTTTAAGGTTTAGGATTTTCTAGTTATCAAATAATGAAACACTAAACTTGTATTTATAGACCAAGTATCCCAATCCTTGTGGGATTCCTTTTCTAAGCCGACTAGGGAATTAAAGGCGGAGAAGACTTTAAATTTCGGTTTATCAATAATTAGTCCCTCACGTTTAACCATTAAACGTTTAACTAATTATTTAATACTCGTTAACTTTTAACGATCGTTTGTTATACATTTAATATATTACATTAATATATTTACTCGTCATTTAACATATAAACGTGTGGGTCCCCTTAGGCTCGAAAATATTTCCGGACATATATTAATCATATATGGTCATAATCCAACAGAAACTACTCAAAAGCCCACGCGTTCTCCCTCCTAATCTCCTCTTCTTCCTCTGGAGTGAAATCATTCTTGATGTTGAACGTCTTACGGATCTCCTCAGGTGTCTTCCCTTTGATCATATCAGCAACAGTTTGACATGTCAGATCCAACAGGCTCTTGATGTTGAGATAGTTTGCGGCCTGAAAACATATTTAAGAAAAATTAATTAGCAATATATTTATAAAACACCAAAAAGGGTTATTTGTTTATTTTTTAAAGTTATTAAAAAACATAGAAACTTATAAATTTACACTTACTCCATATTATTTATTTAAAATTCAACCACCAAAGTTTTACTAATTACTTTCTCTTTTTTAAGTTTTTGTTTTCACAAATTTGACACATATATTTTTATGTGTTCTTTTCTCCACCAAAATTTTCATTTTAAATTTTTTAACCAATCAGATCGCACCATTTTGCTTATGTGTCAAAATCAAGCGTTCTGGTTGGTCCATTTTTTTTCTATAAGATCAAGTTTCATAAAAAAAACTTTTGATGTAATTCTTTTATTCAATAAAAGATTTCATTTTATAGTCAAAACATAATTTTAATATTTTAAATACATAACTAGAATAAAAAAAATTAAATTTTCTATTTTTACGTCAGGTACTCTTTGATACAAGACATCAACACTTTCATCATTGTAAGAGGGGGTGAAGACTCGTGTAAGGACCACAACGGGGAACACAGAGTTTTTCCTTCTGGAAGTAGGTGTTCATCAGGGTTCACCCATTAGCCCATACCTCTTCGCCTTAATACTGGACGAGCTTTCGCGGGGGATTCAAGAGAACATCCCTTGAAGCATTGTTTTCGCAGACGATATGGTGTTGGTTGTAGAATCGGCAGATAGGTTAAACATTAGACCGGAGAGTTGGAGGGAGGCACTAGAAGACAATGGCTTACGGGTTAGTAGAGAGAAGACGGAATACCTAAGATGTGACTTTGGTAGGTACGAGGCTGTCTACTGCGAAGTGGATATTCGTATCGGAGATCCTTCAACCAAATGAGTCTTTTAGATATTTGGGATTGGTGATACATAGACAGGGAGGATTGATGATTATGTAACTCACCGTATTAGAGCAGGTTAGGCAAGTTGGAGGGCGGCATCAGGAGTTCTATGCGATAGGAGAGTCCCCTTAAAGTTATAGGGAAAATTCTATAGGGTCGCAATTAGACCAGCTTAGAGTGTTGGCCGATCACGAAAGCCCAAGCAAATTGAGAATGTTGTGGTAGACTTGTGGTAAAACCATGTTAGACATGATACCGAACGGAGTTTTTAGAGCAGAACTTGAGGTCGAATCGATAATCAACAAGATGAGGGAATGAAGGTTGAGATGGTTTAGTCATGTCAAGAGGAGACCACAAATAGCTCCGGTAAGGAAAGTCAAAGCTCTAACAGTCGACGGCTTGAGGAGAAAGGGTAGAAAACTTAGATGGGAGGATAGACTTAAGCAAGACATGAAAGAGATTCTCTCGTCCGACATGACCTCTGATACGAACGCGTGGAGAGATAGAATAAGCATAGGCAGGTAGATGTGATAGGTTTTGGAGTAGGTCTTGCGTTTAGGCCTTTCGGAGCGATAGGAATAGCACATGCGTGTTGTTCGGCCTAGGTTGTTATAGCGGTTTAGGGAGTTTTGTGTTTAGGCTGTATAGGTGCCATTTATAGCCTTCCCACTTGCGTTTTTGATAGGGCTTGATAGGTAGTTTCCTTTAGGAATTTTGAGTTTTATAGCCTGTCTTGTGCGTTGTATCCTGCCCTTTTGGTTGTGGCCTTTCTTAGATCTGCCTTTAGCCCCTTGCTTTTTTGCATTTATGCTTTTTTGCGTGCATGGCATTCTTGCTTTGCTACTTTTTTGCCATGTGTTTTTGCTTTTGTTTATTATGATGTTTTGCTTGTATGTCTCCCCCTGCCTTTGTTTGTCTTGTTTTCGCGTTTTTTTTTTTAACGGCAGATTTTTATTAAAACACTAGCAAGAAGCTAGAAAAGATTACAAGATAACAAAATTAGGGTTTTGTAACCAAGTGACCCAATTAACATTACACTAAGATCGACTGTGGCACCCGTTATAAGAAAATTGAACTACATCATCGAATAAGAAAGCACGCCTTGGTTGAGAATTAAAGAGCAATTGATTCTGAAAGCGTCAAATTAACCACCACATCACGTAACAAATACCTTCAAGGAACACCTTCAATTGCTTATGCTTGTTTGTTTGTTTAGCTTGTATTTCTTGCCCTCCTTCTATGTTTATGGGCTTTCGCTTTTGTGCTTATTTGATATGTGTTTTTGGCTTTTTGTTTAGGCGTTAATGCTTTTATGCCTATATGTTTATGCTTGTTTTTCGTTTATGCTTTTATGCCTTAGGGTTTTTTATGATTTGTCTTCCCCTTGCCTTTTTATGCATTTATGGCTGTTGTTTGGTTTTTTGCTTTGTTTGCTTGTGGGTGTTGTTTTTGCCTTTTGTCTTTATGCCCTCTTATTCGTGCTTTTCTCACTCTCACACATGCACATGTTTTTCCTTCACTGGCACACTTTCACTTGCCGGAGGTCTACCTGGAAGAGTCTCTCTACTTTCGGGTTTACCCGAGAGTAGGGGTAGGATCTGTCTACATTCTACATCCCACATACCCTGCTACGGCGGGATGGATTGGGTATGTTGTTGTTGTTGTTGTACCTTCATCATTGTTAATAGGAAATCTTCTTAGTTCTTAGTTATTTTACGACTAGGGCATATGAGTCGAGGTTAAGAATGTAGTTCTTTGAGATTGCAACCATCTTTAAGTAGACATATGGTATATATATTTGTGGGACATTTGGAACGTGACATTATACGAGTTGATGTTTAGAACAAAACATGGTCCCTTATAACTAACTGATTCACTCGAGTTTATTCTTTAACTTGAATGTCGATGGAGGAGAAAATGTTGATTGATGTACTAAAATATTAGTGTATAACATAAGGGTGAGATATGTTTCCTTCAATCTTTGGGTCATTTTAACAAAGCCCTTAGACGTTGCTGAGAGTAGAAAAGAGTTGAATAATAGAGAAGTTCTTGTTAGCATCGCAGATTAACATTATCCAATCAATAATTAGTTGTCATATTGATTAGTCAATCAATTAGTAATCATCTAGTCATTGATTTGTGTCTATCCATTTATCAATTGATTAGTGTCTATCCATTTATTATTGTACCCTTATAAATTGTAATCTATGATTAATAAAAGAGGACACACAGTCACCATTCTAACATGGTATCAGCCATTAAGATCCTAAACCCTAATCACGGCTCTTCCGCTCAAAAACACTAACCTTCTTTACAAAATAGTTGTCATCCGGTCATCGACAACTCGTCGATGATTCGGAGGGATCCTTGTCAAACCCTAAAAAAAAAAAAAAAAAAATAAAACTAGCCGCCTATCTGTACCACTCACCTCCCTCTCGTCATTGGTGGTTTTGGTGTTGACTCTGCAACTCTATCATTATAGTTATTTAATTGTTTTTTTTATGTCGAATCCAGGGTATTAATTCCCGAGACGACTTTTGTTGGTGTCGAATCTAGGGTTCTTATTCCCGAGACGACTTTTGTTGGTGTCGAATCTAGGGTATCAAATCCCGAGACGACTTTTGTTGGTGTCGAATCTAGGGTATAAGTCCCGAGACGACTTTTGTCGAATCTAGGGTATCAAGTCCCGAGACGACTTTTGTCGAATCTAAGGTTTAAGTCCCGAGACGACTTTTGGTTTTTGGCAGATAGATAAAGGTTGAGTCTGCCATCTTTGACAAGATGTCTGTTGTGTTAAGCAGAATAGATACATGTTGAGTCTGCCATCTTCGACAGATAGATATACCTTGAGTCTGCATGAATAAGATGATAGAAGAAGAAGAGCTTTCAACTCAAACAAACAACGAAGAAGATGATAGAAGAAGAAGAGGCTTTCAACTTATGTTCCAGTTTGTCCGTCGCGAAGCCTTCCGTTCAAACTGCGGGGGAGTGTTAGCATCGCAGATTAACATTATCCAATCAATAATAACTAGTTGTATAATTGAATAGTCAATCAATTAGTAATCATCTAGTCATTGATTTGTGTCTATCCATTTATCTATTGATTAGTGTCTATCCATTTATCATTGTATCCGTATAAATTGTAATCTATAATTAATGAAAGAGGACACGCAGTTTCACCATTCTTACGGTTGTGTCATTCAAAGTGACTGTCAACAGTTCATGCGCAGCTGAATATTCAACATGTGTTTGGATGGTAAAAGTGACGCCAATAAATACAAAAAATGCAAGCTTTTTTGACTATTCGGGGGTGCGGAATGAGAGAGCAGATGAACCAAAGAAAATCTTGACACAGGGTAGTTTTCAAATGCAATATGATCATTTGAGTTTTAATTGCGTGATTGAGCATATGCTGGAAGGCCGAGACAGCTAATGGACTAACGGAGTGTGGCCAAAGTGTTAGGTGTGGTATGCGTAGAAAATTTGTGTAAATTGTAATAGTGTTTTCAGGCGAAACTTTTTTTTGCGTGTGAAGCACTGATATAAAGCATACAAGTATATGTCAGCCTAAAACATGTTAAGTTTTTCTTTTCACCGCTTGTTACTAACATTTTCATGTTATGGGTATGTGTTCCTACCAAGTAACTAGCCGAATATATGAATGTGGGCCGTGTGCTAATTGGCACAAAATGAAAAGCGAAACTCAAACTTACGTGGTTGTGTCTTCCTTTTGCAGGATATTCCGTGATGTTCCAAGTGATATAACAATAGAAGTAAACGGTGTCACGTTTGCACTGCATAAGGTAAGTTCTTGATTAGCATTGGTATCTCGAAGTTTTCCTGTTTAAAATCCTGAACCTTTAGGATGAACGTTTATGCTGTCATTATACTTCGACTTAGAAGGTGTAAATCCTTCACTTTCTTCAAATCTTTTGTCTTAAGTGGGCACATATATGAGTAAACCTTGGCATTAACATCATTCTTTGGTCATTTGATTAGCTCCCAAGACAGATACGCGTTGTGTTGGTCCATAATCTTGTAATTTCTATAATCCTTTTCGGATCATATTGATATCCAGTTTTTCTACTTAGTTTTCGACCAGTACACCAAGCCAAACTTTAGTCTGTAAAGTCATACCCAATTGACAAAAAACAAGTTTTTGCAGTTTCTGATAGCATCCTTTACTACAGCTTCAAAGTTTATTTAATCATCAAGAAACTTATAAGAATCTTAGAGGGAGTATGAGTTTTGACCACAAAGTCAAACATCATGCACAATTTTTTAATATACAATTTATCATAGCTATATGAAAAAATAGTCTCTTTTTTTTGTTTTTGTTTTTGCAGTCTCCTATCGTTTCACGATGTAGTTGAATCCGAAAACTAGTATCAGACCACAGAGATAACGCTATATCAAAGGTTGAACTTCTTAGTTTACCGGGAGGCGTCGAGACATTTGAGCAAGCTGCTAAATTCTGCTACGGTATCAATTTCGAGATAAGTTCATCAAATTCTGCTATTAATATTTACATGTTTACAACCTCTCGTAGCACTTGATCAAACTTGAACTACAGTAGTATTTTAGTAACTTAGTTTCCGTAATCATATTACATAGGTAAACTATATAAATAACTCTGAGAACTTAAACAAATTATGTTTATGGTTCAACCCAACGCGGACCAGCATTAAGATTCGCCCGATTCACCCATTCTGACCCAAACCACCTAATTTTGGCTTAAGAATATCTACTAGAACTATGTTCAATAAAACATGCATGAATGTATCCATGAGACCACAAACACATTTAAAAGGAGTGCTCATATTACCAAATTAGGTTTCCACAACAGCATAACCAACCATCATTTCATCTCAATCTCATAATAATTAGCTATCAAGATTCAGGAAAGAGGACACAAATGACTCATGCTCCTACAACAGACTTTAAAAAAAACAGACCCCATATCATGATTCTTACCACTGAGTTCTTGTTAGTAGTTGTAGATTCGGATACCCAACGGCCACACCCTAAGATAACAATGGAAACCAGAATTGCAAAATCTTGATTATGAACTCAGTGTCTTGTCTTGGTTGTAATGATCCTGCTTTGGTGGCTTGTACTCGACCTTTGAGGGAATTGTTGCCGAGTCTATGTCACCAACATAAAATTCATCCATCATTGCTTTGGCAGTTGAGCTGTGGCCCACATCTTCAAAATCATCAGTTGCATCCTTTCCTGCAAAGTTCATAATAAACGCATGCTTTCAATAAACGCATTCTTTCAATTAACAGAATTAAGCAGGCAATCTCCAAATTGTGCTTTTAAACATGTGTATTGTATGGTAGGGAACAAAATCTACCATTTAATTATAGCTCGAAAATAAATATAAATGATATTTTATTTTTATTACCGAACTGATAGCTATAGGTCTAGTATAAGGATGTTGTACCTGTAGCAGCAGTTACGACCCTTACTTTTACAAAACTACAGTTACGACCCTTATTTTTACAAAACTGGACCAAAAAGAACACAAGAAGAATGTTGTACCTGTAGCAGACAACAAAACGTCATCGCCACCAGGATGATCTTCCAAGAACTTTGTCACGTCATACACCTGCACCAACACATTAACCGGATCAAAAAACAACTTATTGCGTAAAATAATATAAATCCCGCAATTTGTTGTGGGAACACAATAGTTATGTAGTACGATAATTTGTCTGCATATATCGTCTTAATTTCTTATTATAATAAGAAAATCAAACAAAAATGGGATAGAACTAAGAAAAACACAATCTGGTGAAGTTGGAACCCAGCTTACATTTAAATTAGGTTTCATAGCTAAAAAGTTAAGCACTATATGGAAGCTTGATGATAAAAGTAAACTTAAGGAAATGACACAAAAGGAAGTTATATGCCTTAATCAAATGTTTAAGGAGGAAGCTCCATGATTTAACTTGTGATTGTCTAAGTGTTACAAGAAAGAAAAACTTCTTTTTAGGCATAAATAAGCAATTTAAGCCAAGAGCGCTTGGAGCTTTAAGGATAGATGTTGCACTTAGTCTAGGAAGTAAAGATTTTAGACCGGGCTTAAACTTCTTTAGGTTTGCCAACAAGAGCCCACGGTTGTTTCAGGCATCTAATGATGTAGTTTACAAAGTTACACTTCACATGCTATAAATCGGAAAACGTACAGACTCAATACCACGACCGGTAAAATAGGAGTTTGTGAATATACTTACTTGAAAAGTGCTGATTCCACAAACCGAGAAAATGTCAAGGGGACGTAAAGATGAACAGTGTAGAAAAAATATGAAGACTTATAATCCTGATGTTGCGGGAACACTTTCTATAATACTCAACGATGGAGCAAAATTGCGGGAAAAGGGAAGGAAAACCTAACAAACCCTCGAGTAATACGATAAACCTAAAACGCTTGTACTTTGTAGTTTATCCTAACTAAAACAATTCAAATTAAGGATAAACATCCCAATTAAATTTGTAATTCTTGTTGGTCATAACACAATCCCTGTTGAACTCCATCTCCATATACGTTCCAATGCAATACAAAGTTTAAAACGGCATGTCACCCTAACTTTCCCAATTGAGCATACTTAAGAGCATCCGCAGAGCAAGGTCAATAGGAGCTCAATGGGGGAAAAATGGTTGACATGTCACTTCTAAACACTGCACTCAGCGAAACGGTTATGGAATGGCGCTCAACACGCACTGGCCTCCCATTAAACTCTATTCCGCCAACCAAAATAATTTTACATTCGTTTTTTTAATAATTCTAGAGTGTGGATTACATACTGATGTGACAATTTATCTACTCAATACAGTTAATGCACTATTACAATCAATCAAGATCATGTTATCCACATGTCATTCTCCCTGCTATCCCACCACCACCACCACAACCAA
>BQNB010099526.1:0-24906 GCA_026074375.1 Tanacetum coccineum | reverse complement strand
AAAGGCCATAGAACATTAACCATAGCCTTAACCTCTAGCAATTTAATGAAATCAGATAAAGAAAACTTCTTCTGTAAAGAGTAAAATTAGTTTTTCTTGAATTAATAGCAATTATGAACTCGGACTTTATGGCGAATCATGCTCGCATCTTTTCTACTCTTGTAATTTAGCTCGGACTTTATGGCGTAAAATTGCTCGATGGTGGGAAATTGATATTACAGATTTTTCTTGTTACGAAGAATGGATTGCTTTGTTCAAAACTACTCGTTTTCTAAAGCTCAAAAGGAAATGCTAGAAGGGGTCTTTTATGTTATGTGGTGGATGATTTGGAAATTCCACAACCAAGTGCTTTTTGGATCTTTTCATCCGCGTATGGAGCTTCTTTTTGATGATATTGTTTCGTACTCTTTTACTTGGTGTTCCAATAGATGTAAAAACAATATTGATTGGATTTCCTGGATGAAATGTCCTAAATCCATATCCTTGTAATTTTCTAGCTTCTTGCTAGTTTTTTTATTAATTTCAATTTGCCGTTCAAAAAAAAAAATCTATGGTGGCAGCGCATGACCGTGGAGGTATGAAAATTTTCAAATATGTCACAAAACTCAAACCGTATTCTCTTTCTGGTATGAAAAATAGCATTTTTAAATTTAGTTTTGTGCAACTGCTATATTATACGGCTCTATATAAAATTCGACAAATGTCTCAAAAATTGGTGATGTTTTTTTGCTAAATCGAAATGACATTTTATATGACGAATGTGATGTTTTGCTAGACTATTTTGTGTTAACCGTTGTCTCACTCTTTTATTCATTTATATATATTTCAAATAGAAAAATGAAACTCGTGATTAACTTTTGAGTAAATACTAAATGATCTAGCAAAACATCACATTGATTGCATTATTGTTTAAGTTTTAAAAATCATTATCATTCACAATATTTTTCTATCATTTTATCAGAATATTTTGATAAAAAGTTGTATACCCTCTAAACATTTTGAGTATATATTACTATATATACTATATATGGGTTAAAACGCTGCCATTTTGGCAGCTCCGTTACAGTACCCGGCCTATTGGGCTTCCATTTTGGGCCGGCCCATTTGACATTTTTTTAAGTAGGCAACTTAAAAAAAATTGCTCGACACAAAATAGATTTTTTTTACAAAAGTACTGATTTATTCAGATAAAAAAATATCCGCGACATGAGGCCAAACGCATAAGCGCATATAAAAAAACAAACTATTAAACATGAGACAGAAAAAATAAACCCGCATAAAATAATATAAAAAAATTGCTCGACACAAAATAAGAAAAAAAATTACAAAAGTATTGATTTATTCAGATCAAAAAATACCCCTGACATGACGCCCAACACATAAGCCCATATAAAAAAAACAAACTATTAAACATGAGACCGGAAAAATAAACACACACAAAATACAAAATACAAAAAAAAACATTAACGTCCAGCATCAACGCGCGGGCAATCATGCTTAACACATATTTACCCAAATCTCATAAAATTATATTAAAAAAAACCCAAATAGCAAAAAAACAAACCTTTAAACATGAGGCCCAACACATAAGCCTATATAAAAAAAATAAACTATTAAACATGAGACCGAAAAAATAAACCAGCAAAAAAAAATATAAAAAAAATTGCTCGGCACAAAATAGGAAAAAAAATTACAAAAGTAAAAATGTATAGAATTTGTCTTTATACTGTACGTTTTTTCAATAAAATTGTGTACAAAAATATATGTGTCAAAGGTATAATAAAAAAAACTATATAGAAGGCGGAGTGAATTGACAAAGAACTTAGGGGTTAAATTGAAAAATGAAACTAACAAAATCACCCTTTCAAACAAACCTTCCAAAGCCCTCATTCACTTTAGCGTCTCCCAACCCACGACCCCCAAATCAAACAAACAAACCCTAGATTTCTCTCGATTCTTTTCTTCAAATTGATTCATAGTATTATCTTTTATTCCGTTTTATGCTTATATAATTATGATTCTTTCAATTTGTGAATTACACCTAATCTGACTTGATCACCGTTAGTTCCGGTTGATTATTAAATCGTTTGATGCTTATATGACGCTATGATTGTGATCATTTAACTTCTGCCTTTTAGTTAGACCCAATTATTGTTAATTGTAACTGTTTTGGTTGGCCGTTAAATTGTTGCATCGTATTTTATGCTTATATGATATTATGATTTTTCGATTGCATCGTTAGTTGTAACTGTTTTTGTTTAGCCCTTGAATTGGTTATTAGTTAGAAGTAAATTGATTTTAATTGCCCATTAATGAACGTTTGATTATGGTGGTGTGTTTAAACTAAACCAGTTTTGATTTTTTTGTGTTCATCTTACTTTTACTATTATTGTTACTGTAGGTAGAAAAATGGTTGTGGATATGTTGTATAATCTGGACGGGAACAAGACAAAACCGTTAGCGATATGCATGATTGGTAAAGGAAGATTTTGATTAGTGATCGTGAATCATTCAGTTTTGTTCATATTGGTGATCGTTTTCATTATAATATTAGCACATATAGCTCTTTTAGTTCACAAATTATAAAATTTGTGTCCATCACTTCTTATACAATAGTGGCGTTAATGTCAATATTTTGTTTTTACACGCATGGGTTACACTTGGCAGGGCTCAGCTACGCTTTAGGGATCCTTATAGTGCTACATAAAGCTTTGACAAATCATTAGCTATCACGGTACATACTTTTTATTTCAAAATTCTTCTATTTGAGTAATTTCAAAACCTGGCTAAAGGGATATGCCACAATTTTATGTTTGGATATAGGATTTAGTACAATTAGGTCCTAATGAACATTTAATGAATTCTTTTTATGGTATCATAGGCTGAACTGGAAATTGCAAATTCTTCGAAAGATGTTTCGGTTAGTGAAAGAATCAAATCGAAATAAACCTTTGTTTTTACTATACCTTTTGTTATAATATTGTTTTGGTGAGTAAAAGAGGATTTCTTGGTGTGTTTACATGGTTAACGATAATGGTAAATTCTAACAACTTTTAGCCTGGCGTCTAAGCACCATAAGTTTCTGTTTTCTCCACTATGGATTAATTTTCATAGACAAAAGTTTGAAACTCACACGTTATATAATGTTTATTTGATTCTTTATTCAATATGATTTGGAGTTTTATATTAACTAATTAAAGACCGAAGCTCCATCGTAGAGTGACCGAACTTCCTTGTTCGACTCAATAAATTGAGGCTAACATAGATGAAGAGGAAGATACCTTCACATTCACTACCCGATTTTTTCTACCATTTGTCACCTATCCCGAGGTTTTACCCAAATCTTACTCCACGGGGAGTGAAGATAAAGTTTTTAAACCAGGAATTTTTGATAATGTGCTTACAAGGAAGAGTTCTTTGACTCTTGATGTTTTTGACCCACTCCACCCACCCTTAATAGACTTTCATATTACCAAAGCATTTTCTGGGTTCACATTTTCTCTCTTGAAAGTTTTTTCTAAAAAGTTTTTTGAACCCAAGATCAAAAATGCTACGGTATATCTTTCATACCTAGTTTGGGGAGGTTTCCACCTCTTGGAATTTCTTCATTCCTACTATTATCCTCCATAATGAACCTTGTTGGAATATGAGTCAAGCTTAGGGGACTCTTTAATAAACAAGCGCTTCGTGGGAGGCACCCCATGCTTATCCTTTTTATTTTCTTTCTATCTTTGCTTCCCCAAGGACAAATCAATTCGGGGTCGAGTATAGCTTGTACTCGGTTAACAAAAACTAAGCCGTTTTAAGTCGTTTTTGAGCTAACAATGAAAATGATGAGAGGAGGCTTGTTCTCTTTCGTTCTTGTTGGTTGTTTGTGCTTGTTTGTCTAGGTTTTCCGGATTTTGGAGGATTCATGGTTCAATATTGTGGAAGAACAAAGCAATGCCCACAATTTCCATTGATGGTCTCCAATCTTCTCTTCATAAAGTGGAAATCTCTTATCCTTGTCTTTGTCGAACTAACATCTATTCTTTTGGCATGTCCTTAGAATTTTTGTTAAAGATTCCTTTTGACCCTTATTTTTAAACATTGAGGACAATGTTTCATTTTAGTTTGGGGAAGGATATCTTCGATATTGACTTGCATTTCACGCAACCTTGTTTGAATCTTTTTGAATTACCTTTTTGTGAAAAAAGTGAAAATTTTTAAATTTTTGCTTACAAGAGAAGCTCAATAGAAGCTTAGTTTTGGAAAAAACACCACTTTTTGTACTCCCCCCCCTCCCAGATGGTGAGATAATAAGGGTTAATTTGACTTGACCGGGTGAAATGCCCTAGCTAGTTCTTTAACCTACCTTGTGGGGCGAAGCTTTCACAAATCCTTTTGCATTGATTTTAAAAAGTCGAAGAACAAGAGATGATGTAGTAAAATAATAAGTGTCATTTTGCTTAAGCTAGGTTTATTTGAAAACATCAAAGCTTATATGAATGATTGTGTCTTTTTACATCCCACAAGCTCTTAACACACCTAATCATACGTGCTCTTTTTAATTTAAACTAAGTTCACCATGTCTTTAAGAAATGTCTTACCATTTTAAAATAATTCATTTATTATGTAAGTAAGATTTTTGGTTTCAAATTTATAAGTTGATTTTCTAAAGTGAAATTTTTCCATTCATCAAAAATATAATTATAAAAAGAATGCCAATGAAGCATTTCTAATGCAAAAGCATTATTTTTCGTGCCAATGAAGCATTCGCAAAAATAGAATAATAAAAGCTATATGTAGTTTTAATCGTTGGCGTATCCATGTTGAGAGTGAGACTCGGATGGGGTCGCAACTAAGGATTAAAACTATGTACGTGGAATCAAGGTTCGTAGGCATTCATCACTGGGGAGCGCGGCCTAGGTGGTGATTGCAACTAAGGGACTTTGGATTCTAAGCTTTGTAGGAAAAAGGTGTTGTCGCGATAACCTACAAACGTTAGCAGCGGAGTGGGGGTTCGAACTAAGAACACCGGTTGTTGATGCGATATCCTATTTGGGAGAAAGGCCTAAGTAGGGGTTCGAACTAAGAACAACATTCCTATTGAAAAAAAAAAATTATAGTATATGGAAAATAAAAGAATGGTTAAAAATTTCATTTTCTCAAATCAATTTATAAGTTTTGTTTCCTAATCTCTTTTAGCTTTGAGTCGAGGTTTATCTATGTTATTAACATTTAAGCTCACAAGGCTTAAGTGTAAAGCTTAGATGGATTTCAACTATAAAGATAAATTGATCTATGGTTGAGTTGAAAAGAGTGCACACATCTTAATCATTAATTTATTCTTGGGAGTGAAAAGTTCACAAGTTGTAAGTATAAGAGCTTAACCATTTGGACTTATATTGACAATGATCTTGTTTAATAGCTTTGTTTAGTCTAGTGAAAAGTCAGGGAAGACGAATTTTCCTCTTTTGTGCTCTATTAATCGGGAGTAGCCTATTTCAATGAGCCTAAAAGTTGCAAAATTGCAATGATTGCCATTAATGTGTTTCCATGAGATTAAATGTTGAGAAAAAGCTTAAGATGTTTAAAAAGGTGATTCATAAAAGGTGAAAACAAGGGCATTTTGGAAACTTGTTAGTTTACAAAGTGTACACTTAATAAAATTGCGTGAGGACACGGCAATCCTTTAGTTTGGGGAATTTTGATAAGTGTTAAAATGTACATATAAAATACCCAGGATTTCGCCAATAAAAGCCAAAAATATGCCAAAAGATAGAAATATGTGTGCTTTTGTGTCATAATGTGCAGGAAAGGATATCAAAGTCAAAAAGAGCAAAAACGAGCAAAAACCAACAAGAAATGAAGAGACAAGTACAAGAGAGAGATATGAGGAAAGATATCAAAGCCGGATCAGCCGACAACAAGAGAAGAAAGTCAATGAAGACCCAATTGAAGTCAAAGGATCAATAATGACAAGTTTTCAAAAGTTCAAGGGTTCATTTGGATGTTTTGAAAGTCCAAGGACCAAAGATGTTAAAGTTAGAAAGTTGGTTTATTAAGAGGAAAAAGGAGATAGCAAGTACAAGGGCCAGAAGTGTAAACTTCCAAACTTATTTTACACTACATTTTTGAGAAAGAAACAGAGGGGCTTGTATTGCAATTATGCCAAAGTTTCAAAACAAACGCGGGTCAAAATTTTCCCCTAACAACCCTATAACAACTTTTCCCGCCAAAACCCGAATAAACCCAAACCTTCCTAAATCCTTCTCCCGTCTCTTCTAACTCACCCCACCTCGTATAAATGGCTCGATTTCTATTTCACTTAATCCGACCTCCGGATCATTGTTCAAGTGGTGAATCTATGTTAACAGTTTAGTCTAGTGAAAAGTTAGGGAAGACGAATTTTCCTCTTTTGTGCTCTATTAATCGGGAGTAGCCTATTTCAATGAGCCTAAAAGTTGCAAAATTGCAATGATTGCCATTAATGTGTTTCCATGAGATAGAATGTTAAGAAAAAGCTTAAGTTGTTTAAAAGGTGATTCATAAAAGGTGAAAACAAGGGCATTTTGAAACTTGATAGTTTACAAAGTGTACACTTGATAACATTGCGTGAGGACACGACAATCTTTTAGTTTGGGGAATTTTGATAAATGTTAAATTGTATATATTAAATACCCGGGATTTTGCCAAATAAAAGCCAAATAATGCCAAAAGGATAGAAATTTGTATGCTTTTGTGTCTATTGTGCAGGATTTGATATG
Organism: Tanacetum coccineum; assembly: GCA_026074375.1. Taxonomy (NCBI): domain Eukaryota; kingdom Viridiplantae; phylum Streptophyta; class Magnoliopsida; order Asterales; family Asteraceae; genus Tanacetum; species Tanacetum coccineum. Next base: position 18,157 of record BQNB010099526.1, on the reverse strand, counting down.
TAAAGACAAAAGGAAGCAAAAACGACCAAAAACCGACAAGAAACGGAAAAGACAAGACAAGAGTGAAGAATAAAAGCCAAATCAATCAAAGCCGGATCAGCCCGATAACAAGAAAAGAAAGTCAAAGTTCAATTATCAAGTGCCAAGGACTAATGTTGACAAGTTTCAAGATTACAAGGGTTCATTTGGATGTTTTAGAAGTCCAAGGACCAAAGTTGTCAAAGTGAGAAAGTTGGTTATTAAGAGGAAAAAGGAGATAGAAAAGTGCAAGGGCCGGAAGTGCAAAGTTTCAAACTAATTTTACACTACATTTGGAAATAAGGAACGCAAGGGCCACTTGTGCAATTCTCTCAAACTTTTAAATGAAACGCGGGCTACATTCTCCCTAACAAACCCCTAACCGATTTTCCCGCCCAAAACCTGAAACAAACCCACCTCCTACAAAACCCTTTCCCGCTCCTCCAAGCTCAAACCTACCTCGTATTAAAGCATCTCCACATCATTTGGGACACGTGGCAACTTCTAATTGGACCAAACACCTCATCGAAGACAATCAACGGCTTACATTCAAACGATTAAGATCCAAGGGCTGTCAATGAGTCAAGCTCTCATCCTCTCATTAAATCCCTCTATAAATAGAAGCAAAAACGTTCAGTTTAAGTTAGTTAGTTAGTAGTTTTTAGAGTTTTTCAATTTTCTTTGTTTTTTTTCAAATTCGTGTACTGTTCATTAGTTTTTCGAATTAAGTTGTTAAATCTTTCAAAATTCAGTTGTAATACTTGTTTAACCTCTTGTACTTTTCTTTTGCAAGCAATAAAAGCAAGTTTAGTAAAGTTTGTTCTCAAGTTTTTTTCATGTTATAAGCTGAACTTGAACAATAAGCTTGTAATAAGCTGTTTTTAGCTTATTACATTTTCTAAAGTCCAAAAGTTGTTCAAAACTTTTTAAAAGCTTTCTATACACTGTATGTGTTTACTTAGTTCAAAATTGTCCAGTTAAATTCAATTTGATTCAAATTTGGAAGCAACAAGGAGTGATAAGCTCTTAAAAGCTTATTGAGCTTATAGCTTAGTGGATTAGAGGCTAAGGTAGCCAATTAGGTTTATGTTTAAAAAGCCACTCATTCAGATAGAGTGGCTAGGTTCTAAGACTTCAATTCCAGGTTTTATCTTGTATATTTCATTTTAGCATAAATTTAGCTTACTCAATTAGCTTATTTCTTTGTTCCTTATTTGTGCTTAATTTTGTTTAGAATTGTTTAGTTAGCTTAGTGATGCAAATGAATTGAGTTGTTATAGTTTTAGTTCATTGAGATCTTAAGCATTAGATTCTGTCATATAAGATTAGGAGAAGCCTAGCTAAGAAACTAGTTTATTACTTCTAATAAGCTGTAGGTTTTATGGCTCAACTAGCTTAATTAGGTTAATTTTAGATTGAGTAGCTATAAGGTTTTAGTATTTGAGCTTTTAGAATAGATTTTAAGTGTGATTCATTTTGGACAGTTTTTATTAAGAGTGTTTGGGATAATGCATTTTTGACCATTTAAGTCAACAAGAGTTTGTTTAAACTTTTTACTTAGTTGAGATAAGTCATATGTTCAAGTTTAAAACAGGATTTTAAACTTAGTTTGTAGAGATTCAAAATTTAGAGTTTAAAAAGATGATCATAGCACCAGGGCAGTTTTAGAGTACAAGGTATTTTAGGTTTTAATGAATTAAAGTTCGAGAGCGTGGTAGTTTCAGTTTGTTGTTAGTATAAGTTTAAATACATATAGGTAGTTGGTTTTAAGAGTGCTCACTTTAGAAAATTTAGCTTGCATTTAGGAATTTTGGTCAAGTCTATCAGCAACAACAGTTACTGCTGCTGTTGCTTATCATCTTTTAAGCTACTTTTTAGCATTCATAGTTAGGAGTTAGAATCTAGTTGTAAGCATCTAAATAGTACTCCATTAGCTCTTTAAAACTCAACTTTTAAGTTTCATCTATAAGCTTTAGATTAGCTTAAATTTTCTTGCAAAAAGTAGTAGCATCAGCAATTTAGAATTCTTGTTCATTACTTTTAAATTCTTCATTTCTAGTTGTTAATTCAAAATACCTTTTATCTAAGTTTGTTCAAAGTCCATAGTATAGCTTATTTCTAAAAATTCAGCTTCTAAGATTTAGTTATAAGCTTTTTAGCTTAATAGGAAAAAGACCTTAATTCCATTATAAGCTGAATCCTTTCATTTTTTCCATAACATAATTTCTTGTATTTTGTATCATGTCGCTTATTTCTTTTTAGACATTCCTAGTATACATCTTAAGCTCCATTAAACATCTTTTAGTTTTAACTTTCATTTAGTATTAAGCTAGGAATAAGCCATAGTTTAGAAAAGTAGAATTTTGAAGTAAATACCTTAGTTTCTGTAACAGAATTAAAAGCTTAATTTTTAGCTTATTCTGTTGTTAAAAGTCAATAGTGCCTTTGTTAAAGTTGTAGAGTATAAGCTCATGTACAACTTTGTATTTTTAAGTTTTTGCTAATTCTCATTTTTTAATAAGCCATAAATAGATAATCCCAAATCGTAGGGTTTAATTTGTACTTTCTTAATAGTCTAGGGATACCCGTTTTCACTAGAGTGTAAATTTCACTTAGTTATCCCGCCTACCCTTTACTTTCTTTCTATACATTTTCTACCCTGTTCTTTTTAGGAAAAATAAAATAGTTTTAATATTTTCATAATTAGTTTTAATAAATTAGGGTTTAGTTTTTAATTGGCAAATTTAGGGTTCAATTAGTTTATAAAATTTGGGCATTTTTGTTCCATTAAATTTCTGCACCTTTTTAGTAGTTAAAAACCATTTTTCTTTATTTTTCCAGTTAAATTTGTATTTTCTAGGAATTAAAATAGGTTTTAGTAATTTCTTTTTCTTAAATAAATCATAGAAAATAGAAAAATAGTTGAAATTTTTTAATTCTTTTTGTAATAATTTTCTTTTTCATTCTAGTATTTTTGAAAAATAAAAGTAGAATTTTAGTGTTAATTTTTAGAAAAAGTTTATTTTTAGTAATTCATTTTTCTTTTAAAAATTCATAAAAAATTCAAAAATAGTTAAAAAATTCTAATTCTTTTTCCTAAAATTTTCTTTTTAAATTTGTGATTTTTAGGTATAAAATTTGTTAAAAGTAGTGCATTAGATTTTAAATTTCAGTTTTAGCTCACGTTTTTAATTTTCATGTATTAAAATTTCGTGCTAGTTCATTGTTTTTAATTGTGCTATTATATTTGTAGTGTAATCCAAAGTTCAAAATTCCTTTATACATTCTTAACTCGAATCCGAATTATTCCCAAATCTCAATTCACGATTTCGTTGGGATACGACCCGAGGAGAAAAATACTTCCCGGTTAAAAATATACATATTGTGTTTTATTTAGTGAGATTTTATCCTTTTATTTCTCTTGTTTGAGAAGTAAATTGGAAAGAATTTTCACGGAATTGATACTATATATATATAAATTTGACTAGTGCTTATACCATCAACCATTCAACAAGTCAAGCTGCTTAAAAAAGGTTTTTATTCTTGATTCGGATGGGGCTTTAATGTCAACACAAAAATATATGCAAAAAATAATTGAGGATGTGGGTGAGGATGATGATTTCAACAGTGGGGCGTGGGTTAGCGCCACTAACTATGTGATGGCATTTAGTGGCACTATAACTGGATGTTTAGGAGACATCGACAACTTTCTGAAAAAGGGAAAACTTGACCACATTGTTGCAATAGTAAAGTCTTGTTCTTCGAATATGCTTGGCGATCTAAATGTGACTTTGAAAGATATATCAAGTACAATACCTGGAACAATACATCACAAAGTCATTGGTGAGGGTGGTTATGGAAAGGATATTACTGTAGGAGCTGCTATGATACTAAAAATGTCTCTGTTTTTACTCTTAAACCATTAGAGCATTACCTAAACATTACAATGAGAAATGTGGTTGAAGTTTTTCGTAAATATACCGTTCTTGGAAGTGGCACTGGTTAATCTTATCATTATTATGTTCATTTATGTTTTTTAATCAAGTTGTATTACAACAATTATCATCGATTGTAATATTTTTTTAATGCAATGTCTACTTATTATTGGTTTATTAAAGTAAAATACAATATTATTTCACAGAAAAGGTTAGACTTTCAACATACAATATATTCAAAATAAAAACTAATCATAACCACCATCTCTAGTATCCTCACACATAGACAGATAAAAACATTGACACATGCTATTTCTAATTGTCTCTCAAAACTCTTGAGGATCACCGTTCACTATGGACTTCTTTCTGAACACAAACAGGAGATTAATCAACATGTGATGACTTCACAGTCTGAGTAGTTGGTTTGTTGAGGGACATGTATACCCAAACCATCATTGTATGAAAATTGGAAATTATAGGGTCCTCTAGTTTCATTGAAACAACCACGCCCTTGCAAAATGTTATTAACCACAGGTGTCTAACGTTGAATTTGGTTCGCTAACAAATTCTTTCTTCTCTCGTTACGCAGAGAGTCGAACACATAAACATGAGAATTGGGTAAGTCTATTACACCCGTAACCCAATGATTTCCTCCAACATGTATGGGCAGTTCGCGTCTGGCTCTTGATCATTTTTGTGAATCTGTTATGCAAATTTATGGGCCTGAGTATTTGAGGAAACCTACGGTGACTGATGTCGAAAAACTATATTTGCATCACGAAGAAAAGCACGGGTTTTCGGGGATGTTAGGAAGCCTTGATTGTACGGATTGGGAGTGGTTCGCTTGTCCGTACGCATTTAAAGCGCAATACGTTAGACGTGATCATGGTCCGAATCCCTTCATTTTGCTTGAAGCTGTTGCGTCGCAAGACTTATGGATATGGCATGCTTTCTTCGGTGTTGCTGGGTCGAACAACGACATCAACGTTTTATATCAATCACCTTTATTTAACGATCTCAAAACCGGACGAGCACCAGAGATTCCTTTTGTGGCTAACGGCGTAACTTATCCAAGTGGATACTATCTTGTTGACGGGATATACCCGGAATTGGCGCCACTCGTTAAGACGATCCCAGAACCAGCTGATGATGACCACAAGCGAATTTTGTATAAGCAAAAGCAGGAATCGGCAAGGAAAGATGTCGAACGAGCGTTTGGTGTTCTGAAAAAGAAATGGGCCATACTAGCCAATCCTACACGAGCGCTCAAAAAAGAGAGGATTATTAATATGATGTACACATGCATCATATTACATAATATGATTCGAAAATACAAAAAATATGCGATATCTCTCAAATGGTTCCCAGAAGAAATGCATCAACCGGACGACCCGTTACGAAACGAGGAACAAGTGCAACACGTTATGCGTTGGATCAGATCAGCACAAGCACATCAAAACCTTCAACACGATTTGATTGAACACTTGTCTCGTAATGCTTAGTTTAATCTTTATTTGTAATGTCTTTTTAATATTCGAAGTCTGTAATGTTTTTAATTTATGAATAAAAGTTTTTAATTTAGTTAACGTTTTTATTAATTTCGTACGTTTACGTTTACGCAAATATTTATTTTTTAGTTTATGAATAAAAGTATTTAAATAAAAAAAGGGTGAGTAAGGTGAGTTCTTATTACGGTTGAAAGGTGAGTTTTATTTGGAGAGAGAAAGCTGATGTGGCGCTGACGTGTCAGGTGGGTTTACCACCACCACTCCATCCTGTCTTAGTACGTGAACTATATGGTGTTCCATTCATTAAATGTTACTGTACAAACATTTAAAAAATGTTTCAACATGTGCATTTGTGTAACGTGACACATAAGAGCGGAGACGTGAGACGTGTTACATTTTAAGCTTTGACACGTCATTTAAATGTATATATCAAAACAATTTTCAAAAGTTTGTAACGTTTAATATTAACCAAACAAAATATCCGGCCAACAAACTACATTTGATATAAAAAAAATTAGAGATTGATCTGAACCCGAGCAAAGTAGACCACTGAGAAACGTTAAACAAGTGTTGATAAATTTCGTTAAAGATTCCTTTTACCAACACCAAAGATAACATCACCCGCATAAAACAAGTACGATTAAGATAGAGAAATCATCAATGAGAATACTAATGTAAAGCCTAGCATTCACCACGTTATTAAAGGATAGATGCATACTTTCCATAATCAGAATAAAGAGAAAGGGAGATAGAGGATCTCCCTTCTTCAAACCTTTAGAGAATTTTAACTTCAAAGTCGGGCTACCATTGACAAGAATAGACCCCATAGCAGAATTAAGGCACACTTGAATCCAACTACACCATTTAGAGCCAAAACCAAAGTTATTTAGAGCCACATCTAAATAAGCCCATCTGACTGAATCTGATGCTTTTTCAAAATCTATCTTAAAGATCATTGCTTTGGTATTCTTATACTTAGACCATGATAAAAGCTCATTAAGGATAAAAGGGCCATCAAGGATTTGCTGATTAGAAAACCAATGGATGATTTTTAAACACCCTCATTTTGACATATAGCTAGTGAAGACTAATCTGGGTATTATCATAGTACACCATGTCATAATCATAGAAAATGACTCGAAGGTCGTTTTTAAAAGATAAGTATCATTCATTATTCATCAAGAGTTTTTACAAACAGACAGTCCCAATAATCTACATTGAAAACATTAAAGTTTGAATGATAACAGTTTAGCCATCTTCAAGTCCGTGCCTACTCCGTGCACATAGATTGCTTTAGTTACCTAAAAAGGATAAAAAATGCTAAAAAGTCAAATAAAGGTGAGTGAATTCATAGGTTTATTGTAAATAGTTTTGAATACAAGTCAATTATAGGTACGTTGTTATATCACCATAGTTTGTAATAATGCAACACATACAATTATCATGAAAATTAGTATTATTGCCTAATTATGACACAAAACCTTAGGTTAAATAATCACAAATAATTGCCCCAACAGGTATCTTTGCCAAAACACCCGCAAAGTTATTCAAATATGTGCTATTGGTTACCGACATTATAGGTACACCAACGGGGAGTCTAGTCCCAAATAGATCTATTCACAACATTCGCGTTTACCCGTTGAGTTAATTTAACGGTCATGATAGTGGGGGACTTAATGGCCAGGTATGGACTTAGGCAATAAATGTATCAGGAAACATACAGAAAAATACTTGCATTCATGGGTTTATAGATGTATCCCTTCGCCGGGTTTATGAAATTTTAAAGCTGGATTGCGAGCTATCGAATATTCATTAACAGTACAGGAAATCCATTGATGAAAAAGTATATTGAATGAAAGTATACGGCTTCGTCACATAACCTGGGTAATATGTCAAGTCTTAGTTTGATTGGATATGTTATATGTCATAATGAAGTATCATTTTGATTGGATTTATTATGGAAATATCTTATCATTTTTTGAGCCATCATAATTCAGAGGTCATGTAGTAAACGTTTGAGGAGCCGGGACACTTTAAATCGTAAATCCAGCGAACTCGTCAAAACCGTATACCAAATGAAACCCCTCACTATGAAGCTCCCTGTAATGTGATTACATTTAGTTTTAGAGTGTTTTCACAAAGCTAGAATAATTTTATATATATATTTTTATAATTAATATAAAAATATAATATTTTATAAGTTTGCAAAATTGGCAATATATACCCTTGGTTTATAAACTTTTACAAGTTTAGTCCTTTATATAAAAAGTTAATATATATTAAACCTTTAACTTTGAAACTTGGCAAAATAGGTCTTTATAGTTAGAACTTTAATAAAATGACATTTTCAGCCCCTTTAGTTATAAATTTTAGAAAGTTATGATATACACCCTTTGCATGGAATATTTTTACAAAACAAGTCTAAAATGCCATGCAAGCTTATATTAGGATTCCAAATGATATTTGTAGGTTATAGCTTATTAGTATAAGCTAAAATAAGAAGTTTTAACATAACAAAAGTTTAGAAAAAGGATCCGTTAGCTAGAAAATCAAAACGGGCCGTTTTTGGGTTTTTATATAAAAACACATGCGTTTGTAGATTCAAAGATTTCAAAACAAGGTTCAGACAGATCGTAAGAGTATTATGAACATTATTGTACAAAATATAAGCTTACAGAACAAGATCTTAGGCTTACTTGAGCTAAAATGGGTCAAAATAGGGTTTTATGATTTGTACGCCTAGAAATGGCTTCAAGACTTCATTTTTCTTGCTTCTTGGCTACTATTATGAGCTTAAGGACTTCTCTTGATCTTCTATTGCTGCTATGGAAGGGTTAGAATTCCATTTGAGGGTATGAGATGAGATGTGTGGGATGAATTGAAAGGGTGCTTTGGTTCATGTATTTATAGGGGAGAAAGACCCTTGGTGCCCAAGTTTATGTGATGAAAATATCTAGGGCTAGTTAAGGATGGCAAGGAATAGCTATGGTGTGAGTATGCAAGGCTAGAAGCTAGTTTGGAGATGTAGAGAGGGTTTTGGAGGCCACGGCTAAAGAAAGGAAGACAAAGAGGTGATTTTTGCAACTTGGTGAGCAAGGTGGTGAATAAGGTGCTAGTAAGCTATGTAGGTAGATGCTTGGTGAGTCATAGTGGTGTTTGGTTGGTTGCTTGGGTTTAAAAATAGGTCAAAATGAAGCAAAATGGGTCACGGGTTAGTTTAGGGTTCGGTTTAAGGTTTTGGACTTTTAGATTGAGTTAGGGTTAGGGTTTATGATGATTTAAGGTTTAGGTAGTTGTAGGGACTGATAATCTAGTGCTAAGGGGGGATTCAAAAAAAGGTTATTAGGCTATCAGTTTTACGGTTTAGGGTTTAGTTTTTAGTTGAAAGTGAAATTAGGGTTTAGGGTTTTATTTTTAGGGTTTAGGGTTTTATTTTTAGGGTTTAGGATTTTTGGTTTGGGTTTAGGATGAATTAAGGTTTAGGTTTAAGGTTTAAAAGTCATGCGTTAAGTGCTTGTACCTTGTGTTAAAGTGGTGGTAAGAAACCAAAGTGATTTAGGAGGTAAAATGACCTAGTTTGACTTTCTTGCATTATTGACTTGTATATTATGCTTTAGAAAGTTGTAACTTAATTCAGGAGGGAAAAGATATTCAAATGTTGTGTATTGATACATGTACACATGATTTAAAGGCTTGTACATTCATTTTATATGTATACATTACATATAATTAGGGTTTTGATATAAACGTTAAAGTTTAATGCTTGTTTTGGTATAATGTTTTGAAAAGTACGTTAAATGGATTATGTACTTGGTAAAAATGATATTAGGGCATAGACTTGACATATTAGGATGTTTACATGAGATAAACATAGATATAGATGGCATAGGTAGGTTGTGTGAGCTCGTTAACTTTAGTTATGTAAACCATGTTACATAATAGAATAAAGCGAAAAATTTCCCTGTAAAAAGGTGGTTTGTATTGCATCTAATTTAATAGATGGATATTTTTTTAAGTTAATTATTTTATTATTTATACATCTTACAATCTATTTGAATTTGATGGATATTTACATTGATGAAATTGTGGGTCGTTATAGTCCCCCATTCCTTACAGAAATCTCGTCCGAGATTTATTTAGATTTTGAAGGATGCTGGAAAATAGATGAGGATATTTGGAACGAATTTCATCTTCGCGTTCCCACGTAAATTCTGGTCCTCTTTTAGAGTTCCATCGTACTTTGACTATAGGAATACGACTTTGTCTTAGTTGCTTGATTTCTCGATCTATAACTTCCACTGGTTCTTCCACAAAATTGAGTTTGTCATTGAGCTGAAGCTCTTTCATTGGAATGACAAGGGATTCGTCAGATAAGCATTTCTTTAGATTAGAAACGTGGAAAGTATTGTGGACATTCCTGAGATCGTCAGGAAGCTCTAGTTTTATGCCACTGGGACCGAACTTACCCTTTTTTTTTAAGAATCTTATTGGTCAAATATACCAGGGGATTAGCTTTCTCGCTTTCCAAAATGAATGACACCTTTTCGAGGTGACACTTTTAACATAACACGATCTCCAACTTGAAATTCTAAAGGCTTTCGCTGAACATATAGTCGTAGCTTCTCTTGCTCCAATCCTCTTGCAGCCTGCAAGCGTTGTCGAATTTTGCCACAACATCACCCACAAAACAACAACCGCAAAATATCTTTTTCAGTCGGTTCATAATTATTTCGGTTCATGAGTTGAACATCTCCAACTTCGGCCTAGCGAACAGGTGATCTGCACTTTTAACCATAGAGTGCTTCAAACGGTGCTGCCTTAATACTAGCATGATAAAACTATTTATTTGTAGAAAATTCACATGGATATGTGGCTTTTCCCATCCTTTTCCAAAGTCTACGACACAGGCTCGAAGCATGTCTTCGAGTGTTAGGATGGTTCTTTCACTTTGTCCATCAGTTTCGGGATGATATGCCGTACTCATGTCTTATTGAGTACCCAAGGCACTTTGTAGTGATTGTCAGAAACTGGATGTGAAATGAATGTCACGATCCGAGATGATGGATATTGGCACACCATGCCAGGAGACTATTTCTTTGATGTACAACCTGGTAAGGGTTTCCATACTATCTGTCTCTCGGATAGGTATGAAATGTGTGGATTTTGTAAGGCGATCGACAATGACCCAAATTGTGTTATGTCCGTTTGATGTTTTGGGAAGTTTTGTAACGAAGTCCATTGTTATTCTTTTCTATTTCTACATAGGAATCTCTGGTTGTACCAGTAAGCCGGATGGCTTCTGATATTCTGCCTTAACTCTAAAACATGTCAAACATTTTCCAACATATTCCGCGATGATTGCCTTCATGTTAGGCCACCAATAGAGTTTCTTTAGATTCTGATACATTTTGTCAGAACTTGGGTGAATTGAATACTTCGATTTATGAGACTCATGCATGATTAAGTCTCTCAAACTACCGAAAAGTGGTATCCAACTTTGATTTTTGATACAACGAGTTCCATCAGGATGAATTTTAAATGATTTGTCTATCCCTCGTAGGTTTTCAGCTTTGATGTTTTCTTCCTTGATTGCTTCATTTTGAGCTTCGAGGATTTAAGTTGGTAATTTTGGGTGAAGGGTCATGATCAATGATCTGATTCGGAGTGGTTCCTTCCGGCTTAAGGCATCTGCTACGACATTTGCTTTTCAGGTGCTAGCGGATATCTCACATCGGAACTGCAAAGCAATTCTAACCAACAGCATTGCCTCATGTTTAATTCTTTCTGATGAAGAATATGTTGAAGGCTTTTGTGATCAGTGAAAACTGTACACTTTGTACCGTATAGATAGTGTCTCCAGATTTTAAGAGCGAATACGACTGCTCCTAATTCAAGATCATGAGTGGTGTAGTTTTCTTCGTGAGGCTTGAGTTGTCGGGACGCATATGCAATGACTTTTTCTTTTTGCATTAATACTGCTCCCAGACCTTGAAGAGATGCATCACAGTAAATGACAAAGTCATCGTTTCCTTCTGGTAATGCTAAGATTGGAGCTTCATAAAGTTTTTGTTTTAGCAATTGGAAAGCCGTCTCTTGATCTTTTTCCCAGATATACTTCTTGTTTTTCTGGGTTAATTTAGTCAAAGGCTTTGCAATTTTTGAGAAACCTTGGATGAATCTTCGGTAATAGCCGGCGAGTCCTAAGAATTGACGAACTTCCATGGGTGTAGTGGGAGATGCCCAGTTCTTAACTGCTTCAATCTTGGCGGGGTCAACATGAAGTCCTTGACTATCAATTAAGTGTCCAAGAAATTGCACCATGCGGATCCAAAAATCACACTTGGAGAACTTGGCATATAGTTTCTCTTTTCTGAGTAATTCTAAGATTATTCTCAGATGATTTGCGTGTTCTTATTCATTATGAGAGTAGATAAGAATATCATCGATGAATACTATTACGAATTTGTCCAAGTATGGTTTACATACGCGGTTCATGAGATCCATGAATACAGCAGGTGCGTTAGTTAAACCAAATGGCATAACTTGAAATTCATAGTGTCCGTATCTGTTACTGAAAGCAGTCTTGAATTTCTTTATCTCTCCACTTCAGTTGATGATAACCTGATCTTAGATCGATTTTTGAGTAGACACTTGAACCTTGAAGTTGGTCGAATAAGTCATCGCTTCTGGGTAATGGGTAACGATTCTTTACAGTAAGTTTATTCAACTCCTGATAATCGATACACTTCTGAAAGATTCAGTCTTTCTTTATAATACAAATATAGATAGGAGCTTCCCAGGGTGATGTAATTCGTCATATAAAAACTCGGTTCTGACAATTCTGAAGTTGTTAGATAGTTCCTGGCATTTCTGAGGAGCTAATCTATAAGTGCGCGGGATACAGGAGTGCTCCAAGAATTAGTTTCGATTTGGAATTCGTTTTTTTTTTCTTGGCGAACGGGAGGTGGCCAGGTAGATCTTCAGGAAAAACTTCTGGGAATTCTCTAACTACGGGAATATCTTCTAATCTCTTCTCGTCTGACTTCTTCTTCTCCGTTACTTGGATCATGAAAACTTAACAACCTCAGGATATGTATCATTCAGTTTTTATACAAGATATAAGATTTAGTCGGGTCTTACTTCGGTCAACTAGAATGATTAAAGTTTCATCGTCAATAGAAGGTGAGTGGACTTTCTCGTCACAGAGAATTTTGGCATGATACTTAGACAACCAGGTCCATACCGATGACAACGTCGAAACTATCGAGTTTAATCGGTATGAGATCGTTTGTGAATGTATTAATTGTAGCAAGTAGGAAGCAAACCCCTGGATAACGGTGTTTGTGCTTACTAGGTTTCCGTCAGCCATTTTGATATAATAAAAGGTATCTATTGTAATAGGCGGGATATTTAGCATAGAGGCAAGAGATGTGCATATGAAGCTTTTATCGGCTCCAGAATCAAATAATACTCTAGCTAAATGCTGGTTTAGGAGAAACATACCCGTAACTACGTTCGGATCTTGATGAGCATTCCTATCCCTTAGCATGTAGGCTCTTCCCTGGGCATTGATTTTGGTCTTTCGGCACTGATTTATATAATGCCCTTTTTCTCCACAGGCATGACAAATAACAGTCACTGGTAGTTGATTACTTCCAGTGGCTGGCCTCTTGTTTCGGTAGTTCTTGGTCAAATAGCCCACCTTGTTGCAAGTATTACACTTAACAGTACAAGGTCCGGTGTGATGGAGATCACATTTTCTACATAATAGGAGGTTTTTGGCATACCTATTGTTCTCAGCAGGAGTGGCATCATACGCTTTGATAGCTTCTTGCCTTCGGTTCTGTTGTGGTTGGTGATTATTGTAGTGGTTGTTGGTGTTGGTGTTACGGTAGTTGTTGTTGTTGTTGAAATTTCTTTTGTCTTTAAACTTTCGTTTATGATCACTTGATAATTTCACCGGAGTGTGCTTTGTTACTTGATCCATTAGCCTTTGGGCTATGTTAATAGCTTCCTCTAAAGTTTAAAGCTTCAAGGCGGTAACATTCCCTTTAATACTTCTAGGTAACCCTCCGATGAAGGCTTCCAGGAGTTTCTCGGTGTTTGGTACCCATGTTCTAGCAAGTAGGACAGCTATATTGGTATCTTCTAAGTAAGGTTTGAGGATCATTTCCCTTAAAATAATTACAAAATTTAAAATAAAAAAACTGTCAGATTGTAAAGTTCATCTTACATTGTCTGACTTCTGTTTCGAGGACAATAATTGTTAGTTAAGTGCTCTTTAACTCAGTCCAGGTGATTTGATTGGCTTGATCTACTCCCGTAGGTTGGGCGTATGCATTCCACCAGGACAAGGCATCATCAGTAAGGGTACCAGTAGCAAATGTTACTTTGTTTTCCTCGGCACATTTGCTTTGAGAGAATACTGATTCGGTTCGTTCAAACCAGCGGATGAGGCCAACTGCTCCTTCCGTACCATTGAAGTAGAAAGGTTGACAGCTTATGAATTCTTTGTAGTTTCCTGTTTTTGCTACAGGAGTTCCAGTAGGACCGGTGTTCCTGTTGGGATTACTAGTACCTGCCATTGTTGCAGCTTGTGCTTCTAGAGCCGCAGTGACACTGTCAGCAACTAGTTTCTTAATGGCAGCTTGAGTCATGGTCGGTGCTTCAGATGTTGACGTCCTTTTGGGAGGCATTCTATCAATATAAGACAACACGTAATAAGAATAATATCACAAGTCTTTAAAGTTCAAAAATAAGCATTGTTATAATGGTGATATTGAAATTATGAATTCTAACAAGTATCTGATATAGAAGTTATGGTATGATTCATGATGATGAAGATGAAGACAACGATATAGGATATAAGATAAATGAATCGGTATTAGGAAACAACAAAGTAGAACGAGATTGCATTGTATTATATTAAGAACAACTTGCCTTTGTACTATACATAGTTAAAGATTTGACATAAGTATTTTTTATTTATACCACACAATCAGTGCTACGTTCTAATAAAAGCGATAAACTAAGATCTAATCTATTAGTTGATGGTCCTTCTTGGCTAATCTTGAGTTCATTGAAATTGGCATTCAGAAGACTTTCCTTATCTTCTTGATGACGAATCTGGATATCATTGATGATGTGTTCTAGATCAGTAATTCTGAAGCGAGCCAGAGAAATTTTGTGGTTATTTCCCATCTGCTTCTTTTGAAGTTTAGAAATTTGAGCACGAGCTTGTTGGAGTTAAGATTCCAGATTGTCAAAGTCTTGTTGGATAATCACCCGACCTTTTCTGAGTCCTTTGATTTTGTCTTCTATGTATTTAATACGGTCGAGAGAAAGTTCATCTATATGATTCAAGATTTCCTCAATTTTCTCCTCGTGACGTTCCAGACTTGTCTTATGAGAGCTTTCTCCTATCTCAAAGTCTTGAGGTAGGGCAGAAGTAGATGAGGATGAACAACCTCGTTTCTTTGGTGGTAGTAGTTCTTCAGGAAGAAATAATTCTTGAGGATTAAGCATTGATGATTGAGGTATGATAGTTGGAGGTGGGATAGGTGATTTTTCAGCATAGAATGCTTGCATAACTTTCATGTAGGGATCATCATGAAAGAGCGAAAGAGTTGGTAAAGCTATTGGAACTACACCAAATGAGTTCGAAGAGCTAGAATAAGTATTTCCCGGTGAAGCTGGGAAATAATCCGGGGAAGCCGGGAGATAGTTCGGAAAGTTTGAGGAAAAGGCATCCTCAACATTGGAAGTAGGATGGTTGGGAGAAGACATCGTTCTGTTAACAACCCAGTGGTAAATAACATAAGTTATTTATATAATAGTATAATAGTTATGTATCTTTACATACTATTCCGAAAGATGTAGCGGCACAGAGGACTTTCTTGGATGGAAAAAGAAAAGTAGTTATAGTTAAGGTTTCGACCTTGTTCTCTATAATCGTGGCTCTTGATACCAATCTATAACACCCCCATTTTTGACATATAGCAGCGGAAGCTAATCTAGGGTATTATTTCATAGTACAACAGTCATAATCATAGAAAACGACTCGAAAGAGACGTTTTTAAAAGATAAGTTATCATTCATTATTTCATCAGAGTTTTTACAAAAAAGAGGTCCCAAAATCTACATGAAAACATAAAAGATGAATGATAACCGTTTTAGCATCTTCAAGTTCGTGCCACTCCGTGCCATAAGATGTTTTGTTACTTGAGATAAACATGCTAAAAAGTCAACACAAAGGTTGAGTGAAATTCATAGGTTTATAGTAAATAGTTTTGAATACAAGTTTAATAGTGGGTTATGTTGTTATACACCCATAGTTTGTAATAATTGCAACACATACAATTATAATGAAAAATAGTATTGGTGCCCTAAGCTCATGACACCAAAACCTTAGGTTAAATAATCACAAATAATTGCCCCAACAGGTATCTTTGCCAAAACACCCGTAAAGTTATTCAAATGTGTGCTATTGGTTACCGAACAAAATAGGTACACCAACGAGGAGGTCTAGTCCCTATTGATCTATTCACAGCATTTGTGCTTACGGACAAGTAATTATCAGTTCATGATAGTGGGGGTCTTAATGGCAAAAGTGGGACTTAGGCAAATAAATGTATGAGGATAGCATACAGAAAAATACTGCATCATAGTTTAATTACATGTATCCATCGAGGCAAGGGGGCATGAGGGGGCGGGTTTATGAAACATTTATAGATTGAAATACGAGGCTATGATAACTCACCTTAACAAGTACAGGGAAATCTAATTGATGGCAAAAGTATACTGAAAACAAAAGTATACGACTTCGGTCACCACAACCTGGGTAAAATAGTCAAGTCTTAGTTTGATTTGGATTGTTTTAATGTCGTAATGAAAGTATCATTTTGATTGGATGCTATTAGGAAATATCATATCACTGTTTGGGCCATCATAATTCAGAGGTCATGTAGTAAACGTTTTGAGGGAGCAGGACACCTTTAAATATTAAATCAGCAAACTCGTCAAAACGTATACCCAAATGACAAACCCCTCACTGAAGCTCCCTAGTTAATGTGATACATTTAGTTTTAAGTTTTTTCATAAAAGCTAGAATTATTTATATATAATTTTTATATTAATATAAAATATAATATTTTATAGATTTGCAAAATTGGCAATGATAGATTTGGTTTTTAAACTTTTACAAGTTTAGTCCTTTATTATTACAAAGTATATATATATACTTAATATATATTTATTATATATATATATATATAGATATTTATATTATATTATTTAGATATTATTATTTATATTTTATGTATATATATATATATTAAAACCTTCAATCTTTGAAACTTGCAAAATAGTCTTATAGTTATAACTTTAAGAAAATGACATTTTCAGCCCCTTTAGTTATAAATTTCAGAAAGTTATGATATATACCCCTTGCATAGAATACTTTTGCAAAACAAGTCCAAAATGCCATGCAAGATTATTTAGGATTCCAGTAAAATGATATTTGCAGGTTATAGCTTATTAGTATAAGCTAAAATAAGAAGTTTTAACATAACAAAATTTAGAAAAAGGATCCGTTAGCTAGAAAATCAAAATGAAGGTTTTAATAAAAAAACACATGGATTTGAGGATTTGAGGATTCAAAGCTTCAAACAATAGTTCATATTTGATATTAAGAGTATTATGAACATTCTAATACAGAATATAAGCTTATGGAACAAGATCTTAGGCTTACTT
The DNA here is from genome assembly GCA_026074375.1 of Tanacetum coccineum. Lineage (NCBI taxonomy): Eukaryota > Viridiplantae > Streptophyta > Magnoliopsida > Asterales > Asteraceae > Tanacetum > Tanacetum coccineum. The sequence goes on along the minus strand of BQNB010099526.1, from coordinate 945 downwards.
GAGCTAGAATGGGTCGAAATGGGTTTTTATGATTCGTACGCCTAGAAATGGCTTCAAGACTTCATTTTTCTTGCTTCTTGGCTTCTATTATGAGCTTAGGGACTTTTCTTGATCTTCTATTGCTGCTATGGAAAGGCTAGAACTCCATTTGAGTGTATGAGATGAGTTTGAGGGATGAATGAAAGTGTAGTGTATGTATGCGTATATATAGGGGTGAAAACACTTGGTGGCCAAGTTTTCTTGGCACCTAAGGCTTTGATAAGTGTCCTAGCTAGCTGAGGTAAGTAAGAGAGGCTAGTAGGATGAGTATGGAAGGCTAGAACTAGCCATGAAGATATGGAATGGTGTTTTAGAGGCCACGACTAGAAATGAAAACAAGGAGGTGACAAGGATTTTTTTAGAGCTTAAGGGTGATGATAGAGGTGCTTGTAAGCTACTTGGGTGGCTGCTTGGTGAGTCATAGTGGTACTTGAGGTGCTTGGTTGCTTAAAAGTGGGTAAAAATGAAGAAAAAGGGTGCCGGGTTTGGTTTGGTTTTGGGTTAGGGTTTTTGACTTAAAAATCGAGTTAGGGTTATGGTTTAGGATAGATTAAGGTTTAGGATTAGTGTTAGGACTGATATTAGGGCTTAGGATTTAAGTTTAGGGCTTAGTTTTAGGTTTAGGGTTTAGTTTTTAGTTAAAAGTGAAATTAGGGTTTAGGGTTTTATTTTTAGGGTTTAGGGTTTTAGATTAGGGTTTAGGATGAATTAGAGTTTAGGTTTAAGGTTTAAAAGTCATGCATTAAATTCTTGTACCTTGTGTTAAAGTGGTGGTAAGAATCCAAAGTGATTTAGGAGGTAAAATGACCTAATTTGACTTTCTTGCATTATTGACTCATACATTAAGCTTTAGAAAGTTGTAACTTGATTTAGGAGGGAAAAGATATTCAAATGTTGTGTATTGAT